>JAQIXN010002149.1:0-13052 GCA_034698145.1 Proisotoma minuta
GTGTAAATCAAAACATTAAAAGTTATTCTTGAAAAGGCAATCGAACAAGGTCGGTTATTGGAAACACTGCCACATATATGCAACTCTCTTGGGTACATTTCTAAAGATTTGCTTCATTGGTTTAGTTTACTTGCTTATTATGATGCTAAATGGGCGTTGTAGAGCAAAAGGAAACATTGATTTTCCAGAGAGGAATTAGAATTAGCAGCATGCAGCAGGGTACCTCATTTGTGATTGGTTCAATAAAGAAAAGAAACAATATTGAGTCAAACTGCTCAGGAGTTTTCCAATTGAATGCAACTGATTGAATGTTGGAGGGGCGATGAGGAAGAAATTACAATTGCTAATATCCACTTTTACATACAACCGATCAGAGGATGCGATCGGAAGATTGAGCAATGAAAGAAATGACGTGAACCAAAGAACCCACCACGAGTGGTTGGAAAAAAGGAAAATTTTGGATGGATACCTGGTTGTGAGTGATATGCAATGCTCCAATATATTGAGTTGTCGAATCCAATATGTGCTTCAATTTAGCTTCTTAAATGGATGCATAGCATTATATCAAATTATGTAAGTAAGCAAGCAGTCTTACTTTTAGATATATTATTATTATTATTATATATATATGTGCTGGTTGAACACGTTCATTCAACCGCTTCAATAACTTTTCTTTCGTATTCTGATTCTTTCGCCATAGGAGTGAACCCTTTTGAACTATTTCCAAAATCCTCAATCTCAGTCTACACAAACAAGGCGAGAAACCCTGCATCAGTTCTACATTCCAATTTTCTTCAACAATAGAAGCGTTTAAGTCACTACCACCCTATATATTGTGTGAATCATTTCTATTCTGGAATTTATAAACGTATATTATATACTCACATGCCACACAGATAAAGGGAAAAGGTTGGATGGAAAAATTAAAATATTTTTTGGGGGATTTTTTTTGGAGTAATTGAAGAAAGACACGCTACATCAGAGAAAAAATAAGATGCTCAAGTTTTATGCAATCGATATTTAGTCTGTCAGTTGTGCTAATAAAATGATGATCCAGAAATAAATAAAACAAAAACATGATAAAAACAAATGTTTCGATTTGACAATGCAACTCTAGTCATGTATTTCGCTTTGAAATAATAATAAAAAGCAAGTATAAAGTGAATTACATAAATATAATAATATTAAATGAACAAATTAATTTTAAAGTAAAACGGAGCAAGAGAATCATCACAACAATTATTATTAATTTTTACGCAAATCATAAATAATTGTATAATAATAATAATAATAAATACAACAAAAATGGTGCTTTTATGAGTCGCACTAGGGAACATGAACCACTGATTTGTTTCGTTATAAATGCTACTCCTAAATCTATTCTTAAATAATTCTGGTTTCCTTAAGCTAAATAACATAACAAATAAATAACCGTGAACGTGTAACATGACGAAATGTTAAAATAAATTATAAATGCATGTTCAATAATAATGTAACAACAACAAATAAATATAACAAATTACAACCGTTTACAATATTTTTAAGGGTATATTTTAAAATGCTTTCGATTTTTTTTTGAAATGATGATTAAAGACAAAAATGATTATTCAAGACAAATGATTATTATTTTAAAAAAAATCGACTTCATGTCACTGTGCTGCTATGCATTAGATTGACAAAATGCAATCTACTCCTTCAGCAATCTCTATATTGGGGCAATTTGAAAAAAAACGAATACTGATATGTTTTCAACGGTACAGTTTGCTCTCATTTATATAATTATGTAAATAGTTAGATATAAATACACAACAGTTTAAGATGTTCATTGTTCCCCTCTTTTTAATAACTATATGTAGTTTGGCATTTAAATGTACTGCTAAGTATCTAATACTAACTACAACGACACGGCATAAGTGAGTGCATCTTTCACTTACCACAAGTGGTGGACAGAGCTGTGCCTTGTGGTGTTGAAGATGATGGGCTTGTGCTTATGCCGTAAAGATGGAGAAAGTTCATCATCTCATCCGTTGATAAGTCAAAGTTGGCAGAGTCTGTGGGAGGAGTGGCAGTGGCGGAGGGCGGAATGACACTGAATAAATCCTTTGGTGGTTGTGACAAGTCACGAGTCTCCTTGCTACTACTTGTTGTTGACACAAGAGATTGGCCAAGGTCGGGGTGGTCAATAGTCCCTCGTTCAATATGCAACTTTATGGTATCAATATGTTTGGTGGAGAATATATGCTCTTGCATCGGATGATGTTGAGAGTACTTGAAACCACAAAATTTACATTCTTCTGGAGTTTTGGGAGACTCGGGTTGAGGGCCACGTGATTTTTCAAATGCAACTTTCTCTCGTTTCAACTTTGCACGAGCATTCTGGAAAAAGACCTGGACGACGCGCTTAACTAAACCTATTTCACGTCCCAACATCTCACATTCGGCCATTGTTGGTGTTTTGTAGTCAGCTAAAATGGAAAGGAAAGCTGTAAATTCGATGCACTTTTTTTATACACGTAAAAGAGGCGAAAAATAAAACTTACCAAAGAGACTCTTCATCACTTTCACCTATAACAAAAATAAATGGCTTTAGTAAGGTATATACATACACAATAATAATTTTATTCCACACATTAAACCACAATTTGTCCAAGCAGTCATGCAATTGATGCAATGCAAAAGAACCAACAATAATAATAACAAACACAAAAAAAGAAGCTTTTCAGTATACAACTGCCCCAAACTTGATTCAAATAAACGTAGTAAACAAAATTTGCATACAAAAAATGCATAAAAAGTGTCTGTTATATGATATCATCGTCAGCTGACCTGAAATGCTGCCAGCTGAGTTCTAAAACGTTTATTTCCATTACTGTTGGTGCCAGGTCCAGCTGGTTTTTGGCTAGCGTTGCTAGAAGCAGGTGAGTTATGAGATGCGTCTAATAACTCATCCCCGTCTGCCATAATACCACAAGCGTCAGAAAAAGTCATTGTCAAAAATGATTTCGTTTTTCATTCCTGTGCACAGCACTACCAAAAACATACAACAAATTAAGCCAACTCATTTTGGGGCAGTTTGATACTCCTATGCTACTATCGTTTTTTAGAATGCGTTAATTTTATGTGCAAGCCCAATAACAAGTATAGAAAGCAAGAGTGATATGATGTAGTAGTGCAGTGCACAGGTGCATGTTATTTTTTATTATTACACTAGAGAACTGTTTATTTTGTTACCTGATAAATAGTCTTGGGGATCCAGGAAGCTTGTGTCCATCCCTTCCGGTTTGATCAATCCTCTGCTGAGATCTACAGGTCTTGAGAGGTCGAGAGGACAGTCTCCCGTGGCTCTAGTGGCTGTGGGGTTATCTGGGACATTGTTTGGGGATGGCATTTCGTTTTTAATGAATCGCATGTCATTTGGGGAACCACCATTCTGTGTGGCGGCTTGAAATTCTTGGGAATATCGTTTGAGACTTTCTTCATACAATTTTTTGAGAGAACTTTCTAATTCAGCATGACTTGATAGAGATTGCAAAAATGGGGCCATAATGTTTGAAGGAGGAGAAGTAGGAGCAGCACCAAGTGAATTTGTCGAATTTGCACCGAAGCTAGGAACTTTGTTTGTGGCGTTATCACCCAAGGGCGATGAGGCGGAATCGATCTCCTCATCAGGAAGAGCATCGATGTTGATATCTCCTTTAGTATATTGGTCAGCATGCTTTGCAGCCAAATGTGTCTCCAGTGCTGACTTTACTTTAAACAGAGCTGGACAGAAGGGACAACGCTTATTAATCACTTGTGCGTGTGCCCGGAACTGGCCTTAAAATGCAAAGCAAAAAAATATTCTCTTGTAAGCAACTAACTTAACAAACAAGTAGTGCATCTCATATAAGTATGTATAATATTGTAAATTGTTTGTATACAAACTTACCCTTTCTTTCGCGAGCCCGAGTATTTTGGAACCTAAATTGAAAATATGTCAAATTAGACTCATATAATAACAGGCAGGTAATGTCAAAATAAATGATTATGTAATAAATATGCAATTTCTATTACCATACTTGGACGACTCTTTTCTTTAATCCCACTTCCCTTGCAATTGTCTCAAGCATTTTACGGCTTGGGTTGCTCTCAATTTGGTACTTTTGATACAAGTAATCCAACTGTTCAGGGAGAATTGTTGTCCGGAGTCTTTTGTCTCTTGGCTGATCATCTTTGTCATCATCCGTTTGTTCGTCTGCAGACCATTTACGTTTAGCAGTGGCATCTCCAGCTATGCTACTTGTCGCACTGTTGGACTCTGTGAAAGAATCTTTCAGTTCTCTTAGTTCCCTCAGATCCTTTTCCCTTTGTTGTTGTTGTTGCTGTTGTTGTTGTTGTTGAGATTGACTCTGTTGAGATTGAGCTTGCTGTTGCAAAATCCCAAATGGACTCTCGGGTGAAAAGGAAGGGAAAAGGTTGGGGTTCATTAAGTGGACAAGTTGATGTTCTCTCCACAGGTCAAATCTGGGGAATACGAGATTGCATTTGTCACATTGCAAAGATTCTGTTTGATTTTCCAATTTCTTCAATTCATTTGCAAATAGTGAAGTGCTCGCACTTGGTTGACTGGTATTTGCACTTTCTCTTCCAGATTGGGCACTGTTCATTGCTGCAGGGCTTGGACCACAACTTGAGGCCATGCTGTTGTTATCTGTCACTGTGCTCGAGTTGGAGTCTTCTGATGACATTGATGCAGCCACTTGTGCTGCTGCGGCCTGTGCTTGAGCTGAACGTTTGGCATCTTCTTCTTTAAAACAATGAGTTTTCTGATGACGAATCAACTCATAATATCTTTGAAATACCAACAAACACTTGGCACACTTGTAATTCAAACCGCTCGTTCGAATCATTCTTGCTTCGTCCCCCGAAGAAGAGTCTGCAGCAGCTGAGGGCTGGTTCTAATGAGGAAAAAATAAACATTGTTGCAAAAGAGGCTAATATGCGGTTGGGCAAGATGAGATGCTAATATGAATTATTGTACTAAATTGGGGCAGTCTCAGATTCCCTTGATATGTGCAACTTTTTGCTTACCTCGTAAACTTTCCTCATTTTCTGTCTAGCATTTTGGAACCAAACGACAATGACTCTCGGAGAAAGCTTCAAAAGACCTGACAGCATTTCCAAGTCGTCATCTTTTGGGTAAGCGTTCCTGTAATTAGCAAAATTTACATATACAAATTTTAAATATAAAATCTATATCTGTTATAAAATGTAGTATGTATATATTTCCTTACCGATCAAAGAACTCTTGCAATACTTTGATTTGGTAATCAGTGAATCGGGTTCGATTTGCTCTTTTTCCTGATGATGAGCTGTTATTGGCACTATTTGGCAGGGGCGGAGTCGTCAGAGGAGTGTCAGACCGTTGACTGCCGGGACTATTAAGACTTACAGGCGACGCTAAAGATAGAAGGCTTGAATTAGGAACTTGACTTGGCGTGGCGAAATTGTTCATCTTTGGTGGGGGGAGCATATTTTGCGAGTGTCTTGAGGAATCCGAATCCTCTTGAGGATTTACTTGTGAGTTAATTAAAGATGGCAATGTAAGGCTGTTAGGTGAGGAACTTTGTTCAGGAACTGAGGATGATGAGGCGTGGTGGTGATGATGATGGTGATGAGAGCTTTTGTGTCCAGAAGAACTGCCCATTGTTGAGCTAAACGGAGAGCCACTTCGACCCCCTTTATGAGACTTTTTCACTGGCTTCTCATCCTCATACCGAGATTCGGTCTCGGATAATTCGGATTGACTGTCGTGACCCTGCTGGCTTAAGAATTTCATATTCTCAAGCATTGACTCTTGCTGTTGTTGAAGGAGTGAAAGTTGGGCTAGTTGAGATTGTTGTTGTTGCTGATGATGATGAGATTTCTTTTGTGACTCTTTCTTGTTGTTATTACTTGTTGAAGGCATGTCCACATATTGCCTTTGTTCTTCAGGTGGCAATGCCGTAACTTTGGCTTCCCCTGTTTTCTCATACTCCTCCAAGTTCAGGGTGGTTGAAGGGGGATTGCTGAAATTGTATGGGGAGTCCTTGTTTCTCTGCCTTTCTTTAAACAGAGTGTTACGGAACCAATGTTTTATGACTTTGGGGGGAAGTCCTGACTGTTGGGCCATTTGTTGGATTTGATCCTCTGATGGCGAATTATTAATGTCAAAGTGGGCTCTCAAGATTTTAAGTTGCTCATCTGTAATTCGAGTACGAGCTCGTTTTTGTTGAGATGCTGCTGAAGCTTGTTGTTGCTGTTGTTGTTGTATAATTTGCTGCTGTTGTTTGGACATTGCTGAGGAATCTAACCTTTGATTTTGAAATTGACTTTGCTGATTCTGTTGGTTCATTTGATTCATATGTTGTTCAAATTGTGGGGGCATCATCATTGGGACTAATGGGGGTTGCAAATTCATGGCAGCCAATGCATTCATATTAAGCCCTAAAGGGAGTCCCATTCCAAGACCTGCTGCCATCATCATTGGATTGAGCATGGGATTGAAATGCTGTAATTGAGATGCGGCCATGGCACTAAGTGCGGCTTGGACGTCATTCATATGCTGTGCAAGCGACATTGGAATGTTGGACGAGTGTCCAGCAGCTGCTGATGAAGAATTATTTCCACTTACGGAATCTGCAGAGGAGCCTGGGGTTGTGGACGCTGTGGGTGTAACCGGAGGCACGGGCTGTTCGGAAGATTTCCCCCCGCCGCCACCACCACCAACAGAATGTGTGTTGTTTTCTTTGGCAATAATAGAGTCGTCCCCTCCTTGACATCCGTCCTTGTCCCCAGACATCATCATCATCATCTCACCTGCCTCCAGCTTCTTGAGATACTCGCCTCGGAAAGCTTCAGCAAAATTTTCAAGAATCTTCGTTGAGATTACATTCGTGTGAATTTCCTCACAATGAGCTTTCAATATCCACACACTGGAAAATACTTTCTTACAGTGTGGGCAGGTCGCCTTGGCCAGTTCCGGGAACTTGTTGGTTATCTGCTCATCATCATCATCATCGTCATCCTGCTCCATCGGCTCCTCGTCTTGTTCTGGCTCACGCTTTGGTCGTTTCTGATGGTACTCGTTAAACTGCATCACCACTTCAAAGCCATAACTTTCCAACAGGTGCTTAAACATGTGAGACGACTTTTTACTTGGCATGCTAAATCTCTGCACTGCTTGTTGCTGCTCTTCACTCAAAAATGGCATTGGAGAGGAACATGGAGAGGGATGGTCAAGATTGTTGGGGGCACAATGAGACTCCAACAGATTCGAGTTATTTGGCGTGGATGAAGAGTTTGGGGATGGAAGAGGGGGAAAGAGAGACGACATTGATGTTTGGAACATGCAATACAAGTGTTGGTGTTGCAATAATTGTTCCTGAGACCCACAAACATAATTACACCGAGAACATGACAAGTTTTGTGTCTGAGGGGATGATGACGAGGAAGATGCAATTGGGGACACGGAAGTGTTTGGAGGACTTGTATTATTCATCATTGCAGGGCTTCCAGATCTAATTGGGGTGGAGAAAGAGATAGGAGGACCATCCGCTTTCGTTGGGCTTAGCATGTCTTGCGTAATCTTTTTCTGTTGGTCGGGTTGCTCAATTAAAGGTTTTGTGAGATCAATTTGCCCCGTCATGGCCAACTCTTGGAGCTTTGAAGCTCTTGTTTGATGCAAAACTGATCGCATGTGAATATCTAAGGTTGAGCCCTGACTGTATGCCACTTTGCAAATATTGCACTTGTACGGTTTTTTATCATCATCGTCTGAGGTGATGGATGGACTGCAGCTCACATTCATTGTTGGAGGTGTGGAACTTGATGTTGATTTTGGTGTACTTGTTACCAAACTGGTTGCGGAAGGTGGAAGAGTGGCTGTCAAAGAAGCTGGAATCTGACCCAACAGTTGCTGCTGTTCTTGCATCGATCTTTTCAGCTTGTGCAAGTGACTTACAGAGTTGTAGTGAACCAACAAAATATTCTTCTGCGTGAATGATTCCTTGCATATGGCACACTTGAATGGTCTATTAGGGTCGTAGTATTTGCTCAAAACAGACTGAACATTGTCCTGAAAAAAAATGTACAAAAAAAGAAACATTTTAGATAAAAATGTTTTATAGAAATTCTTAGGAAATGTACAATAAAATAATAAATGATAACAATATAAAATTATTTTTACCTGTTTTCTATGCAACAAAGTTTTGTTGTGACTAGTTAAGTAGCTTTGACGAGTGAAAGCAACTTTACACCTGTGACATTTATACTTTCTGTTAGGATTTGGATCATTGTAACTGTCCTCTGCCATTTCTTGAGTATTCAAATAATCTTCAAACAGTTGCTGCTCTTTTGTTGTGCCAATGGAATCATTGCTATCCCCATCACTTTCATTACCATCATCATCCTTGTCACACATTGAATTGTCACGAATATTGTCCTCATCAATAATCATTTCATCATCCCTTGAGCTTTCTTTCTTTAGTAGCTCTGTTGTTGCTGGGTCAAGAATTTGTCCACCGAGTCCTGCTAGGAGCAAGGGGTTATTTGCGATTCCTTGTTTAAATTGCAACAGTTCTTCATCTGTGAGTTCTGTGTGAGAAGATTCGACATGCTTTTGCAGAGCAGCCAGTGTTCGAAATGTCTTGACTTGTCCCGATATCGTTTCGCAAAAGTAGCAAACACACGCCTCTCTTATAATGTGATATTTGGAATGAAGTTGTAGTTTCTCCTTTGTTTTGAATGCCAAACTACACTTTTTGCATCGAAAGCTGTAAATGTGTTTGTCACTAACAAGAAAAGAGCCTGAATCTAATGCACCGGAATCTCGCACGGAAGATGCATGAGCCTAGAACAATAAAATTATAATGTTTTTTTTTTTTTTTAAATTTACTTATGAATGATGTGCATGCTCTAAACAATGATGACAATGAAAAAATTAAAGTTTAAAAAAAAAAAAATAAATAAATAAATAAAGAATTACTGACCTCTTTATCCGGCTTTCTCGCATGAATTTCTCTAAAGTGAGTTTGGAGACTTGGTGCTGTAGGAAAGTATTGATTGCAACCCTTTTTCCAACAAAGGTAACCTGGTCCAGCGGGCGTTTGTTTGATTTCCAAGTGTCCCAATTCATTCTGATGAACACACAATTCATCCAAAGTACGGAAGCATTTAGAACATGTGGTACATCGGAATTCCTCACTATCACTAGCATCTTCCATTGCACTTTCACACTCTGACTTGTTGTCCTTATCATCATCATTTGACTCACTTCTCAAATCAGAGCTTGAACTCACATTATTCCCTGAGCTTCGACTGGTATTATTCAACCAGTGAGATTGATTGACTAAAAGTAGCAGACGTTGAAGTCCTTCAGCATTTACACTGTGCACTTGCATAACATGTGCTTCCAAAGTGTTTCGATCAGTACAAGAGTCTTGGCAGAGGGGACATGTCATCCCCCCTTCAGAGTGTCCTTCTCCCTTTGCATCTGGGGAAATTGAATTGCGGTGTGCAATGGAACTGTCCCGAAGTCGCTCACGGGATGCGGATGAGGAACTTCCCGACAACTCTGAATTGGAGTGTTGAGTAAGAAGATGAGCCTGAAGCCGAGTTTCAGATTCACACGTAAATGTGCAAAAGGGGCAAGTGAGATCATTTAAGTCTGTTGATTCCTTCTCCAATGCATTTTTGAGTACACTATTATTTTCCTTCATTTCTGAAAAGAAGTACAAGAACAACGATATTTTATTATTTATTATTTGCCGCAAAACTAGTAATTAGTCGTAGCAAATGTGTATTAATTAATAACCCTTTTAACAATAAAAATGCAAACTATTACATGAAAGATGTAATTAATGAGTAGTAGTGGAAAGGTTCAGGTGGTAAAACAAAATGAGTTTGAAGTATTGTATGTATATAAAAAAACAGTAAAAGAACAGCAGTCGGAGCCAAACACTCTCAAGGTACTAATTACCCAAATAAAAATGAAACCGATGCTGTGAGTGAGATGAGGAATGTGTACCAACAAACAGATTCGTTAATTAAAACCGGCATTAATTACTCCTACTTTTCGACCATCTAATAAAACTTGTTTCCCACGAATTAGTCATTACTATTAAAAGCAAGGTCAGTCTCTTTCCAAACAGTTTTAATCTACATTTTCAATGAGCAACTAAAAGAATTTATTTATGATATCCTAAATCTGCATGTCATTTTCTCATTCAATTGGCATCATCTCCCGGAGTGTGTGGGATCAAAATAACAGCCAACCGCAATACTTGTTATAATAATTCTTAATAAATGTGATAATTTTACAAACAAAATTACACACCTTGGTCATCGTAGTAGTTTGGTGAGATATCAGCGGATGTTGAGGAATGATTGTTGTGTCCAGAAGAATCAGAATCCGGCTGTTCTAAAACCCGGAAAACTTGGGCCATATCAGGTTGCCCATCTTTACCTTCAGCTCTCCTCTGTAAACAATGCAACTGCTCAAGTTGCAAATGTTTAAGTGATCTATCGGATAACAAAATAATGGTCAGATTTTATAAAAATAGAAATAATATTTAAAAATAAAACATTATTTATTATAAAATAAAATTTCCATACCTTGTGTGCTGAAGAAGTTGAAGTTTGACTCCAGTAGTAAAGCCACAAAGAGCACAAGCATAAATGCGAGCGTCTTCATTAATACTTGCTTCACTTGACTGGATATGACGGAAAATTAAAACTGAGATTTCATGTCTTTGATGAGCAGCATGAAGTTGTAATTTGTGAGCTGAATTTGTATAATAGTCACATGCATTACACCGTACTGAAATAGTAATAATTATTAATAAGAAACAGATCTTCCTATTTATGTATATGTAAAATTCTGATGATTCTGTTGAAAATTTCTCACCTTGAACAGGGTTTGACATGCTCAAATATTTTAATTTCCACTCATTCCTACCACCACCTTCCTTTACATGATTGACGTGTTGTAGTCTTTGTAAATGCTTATCTGTTTTGCAATGGAGTTGAAAGTTTGCCTTGAGATTTGTCTTGTACGAGCAGAGTTTGCACATGTAGTTCCCCGCAACCAATACCAATATTTCTTGCTCTCTCAGTTTTGTCCTGTCTTGTGTCAAATGGTGAGAAAGGGCCTCAAGACTATCCGTCACATAGATGGTACACACGCAACATTGGTACAAATGGGATGGATTGGGGTCAGCCGCCTCTGGGGGTGGTTCCATAGAATCTGGATTCAGTCCCAAATCCATATGAGGGGCCAGCTCGGGGGGAATGTGTGGGGGCATTTGACCACCAGTCATCATCTGAATGAGCAGAGCTTGATTGTAGGCCATATCAGCCAAAGCGGCTTCTGCATGTTGGGGTGCAGATTTGTCATTGCCACCACCCCCACCCATTTGAAGTTGGGGGTGGAACTGAAGTAGTGAAGCAGGGTCAAATGGATTTTGTGCTTGTTGGAGAGCACTTAAATGTTGCATGTGCTTCACATTTTGTTGTAATACCATCATGTTATGAGTGTGTTTTTCGCTGGTCATATGAATTCGCAAATTTCGGGCGACATTTGTCTCATAATTACATACATCACAGCGGAATGTAGGTTTTGGTTTTGGACTTGGTGGAGGGGCAGATGAGTTCATTGTTCTTGGGGGTGGGGCTGACTGTTGGAGTGTGGGAGGAGGAAGACCACCACCCCCATTCTGCAGTTCCTGCATATTGTTGAGATGCTTGTCTGATTGCATATGAATGCTCAGGTTGCCTTTGGTAGTTGTGGAATAGTTGCAAACCTGTAGAATTTATTATTGAAATTATTAATTATTGTTAATTACTGATAAATACTTATACTAGTAAGTATACTTATATAACTAAAAGCAGATGATAACTACTGGTCATGAAAACTACTTTCAAAAATTGTATAGTTAGAATTTAGCACCTTCAGCACAGCAGAATTTGGAAGTTTACAACTTCCCGTTCTCGAAAATTTGCGAGGTGCTAAATTCTAACTATACAATTTTTGAAAGTAGTTTTCATGACCATTATTTTGACATAATTTGCGACTTTGAATTGGCCGCCGTTTTCTCGCAATTTTAACATGGTGGGGGTGGGAGGAAACCCCAGTTTTCGACTTTTATAAGAAACCTACGAAGTGCTATTTTTTATTTTCATATTAACTTTAGCCCCTCAATTGATCATTACGTTTGAAGCATAAATTTATTTAAAAAGCCTCACCGATAAGCTAAAAATTTAAAAATCATAAAACTTTTATCATTAAGTTGGGTAATTTGAGACATCCGGGAACAAATCTAATAGCATCCCTGTTCATAAAACGTTTTAAATATCTAAGATATAGGCTTTAAAATTTAAAAATAAAGATTTCATAATTAATCTACATTAATTGTAGCACATTTTCCAAATAATTAAAAGTCAGGAAATAAACATGTGGTCTAGATATTTAAATTTTACATCGGACATACATTTCTACAACATGTTCTTTCTTCGAAAAATGTGTAAAACATCATTGATACATTTGATTTTCCGTCTTTTGGTCGATATGGGGGTTTCCTCATTATTCCCATAGTTAGTATAGTTGGATCGGGTGCGGTGCAATAAAAATTATTTTTTAGAAGGTTTGGAGCGGGTGCGATGCGATAAAAATTATTTTTTAGAAGGTTTGGAGCGGGTGCGGTGTGATAAAAATTATTTTTTAGAAGGTTTGGAGCGGGTGCGGTGTGATAAAAATTATTTTTTTTGTTGGTTCGGTGTGGGTGTGGTGCGGTCAAAATTAATTTTCTCGTGGTGTGGTGCGAGTGCGGTGCGGAGTTCAAAACGCCCATCTGTGCGCTAGGGACATTTCTAATGCGTACTGCGTTGAAATTTTTCAAAAAATCTCATTATTTTAGGAAATTTTAATTTTTTGGAAATAAAGCAAGTAAGCAAATACAACAACTTTTTTCGATTTCTATTTCCAGCAAAAAAAGCGCTTTTTTTGCTTTAAAGCAAAAACAGCAAAAGCATCTAAG
>JAQIXN010002150.1:0-13042 GCA_034698145.1 Proisotoma minuta
TGGAGCATTTTGAGACATATTGGGGTAATATGAGACGGGGCAATTTGAGACTCCAAAATAATTTTTGTATCTCTTCATGAACGGCGCGAATCCGTTGAGAAAAAAATTTCCCCACAAAAAAATTTCCCCAAAAAAAGGCCCCAGAAACGGAAATCTTACCAAAAATCTTTGGTATCCATGCAAAATCTTTTACGATTTTAGGGTTCCATTTAAATATTTTTTTATGAAATCGGTTTGTATATTTAATTATAGACCCCAACCATGGTTCTAAGCCATTTTAAATCAAATTCGGTCGAATTTAAGGTTTTTCAATTTTCACCCTAGAGGAAATTTTCCGACCCCCACCATTTCTAAACGGCTTGGCCGATTTTGCCCATCTTCGAGCTTAACCTTTCTATTGGCTAGTAGAACAACTGTGCAAAATTTGGGAACGATATGATTAGCCGTTTGGGCCCTATCGTGTCTCAGACGGACAGACGGAAAGACGGACAGACAGACATGACGGGTACATAAGCCCTGACTCGGGCTAAAAAACGTGTATAAGATTTATATTTTTGAACCACAAAAATTTACAATCCTTTTTATACCAAAAATTTGAAATTAAGGAATTATTTTTAATAGTTTTATCAAATGGCCAGTTCCGCAACCAGATTTTGATAAAAAATTTACAATTCTTGGTAAGGTAGCTTTGAAATTATTTAAATAATTTCTAGTAGATGCGACACTTGCGACACACATTTTTGGGGTTTTCACTAATCAATCCCAGATTAGCTCTTGGTCTCACAAGGTCCAAATCAAAAAGTTTTTTGCAATCCGCATATTAAAAGTTCAATTAAGTGCAGAGGCATAATATAGCTAATAATGTCCATCATCTACAATTTAAGAGGAAAAAATTTAATTGGCGCGAAGACGACAGTAATTTTCGGTCATTTTAAAAATAAAAAAAATATTAGTACGAATATTTTGGTGAAGGCTTTTAAATTTTAAATTTTCTAATCCGAAAAATATTAAAGATTCAAGCGAAAATAGTTATCTTCTCTATTTTTAAATATAAAAGTTTTCCAATTTTTTTTATTTAGAGACAGCGAGATGCAGCGTGGTTTGGATGAAATCAGTCAAAAAATAACTAAAATACTCGAAATTCTCAAGCCCATTAAATTTCATTCAATTTACGGAAATTTATCTAATGAAGAAAAATTTTTAATATTGTGGTAAAAATGTTTTCAATTTTATAGAAAACCGTGAAAATTTTCAAGTTACAGTTATAAAGTGATAAGCATTTCGTTAGGTTTTTTAAATTGCTTGAATTTTGAATCCAGAATTATTTTTCATGATTCAAATATTTCTTTTGTGAGCATTTTTTTAATTGTGTCCCTTTCATTTTCTTTGGGCTTTGCCCCGGCCCCCTTCATGTCCCGGCCCTGGTGCGCTTGCTCCAGTTGGCACGGGTGTTACGACGGCCCTGATCATGCATATTTTATTTCAATGCAAGGCAAGGCTTAGAAAATTTGTATGAAATTGAAACTTTAATTTTAAGGCCATACAAAATTTTAAATTTGCTTTGGGTATACTTATGCACATATAGGAAAATGATGAAGTAGTGGACATGTGAATAGCAACTGCAATTTTTTTGGTTGTATATTTGTCCTCCGTTTGCATAACTTTTTATTTTAAATTTAACACACCACAATTAATTCAATTGATCAAAGCTTTACAAAAAACACAATGAAACAATGCAATGCAATGCCATGACAATGTCAACTTTTGCAAAAATAACTCATTACCACTTCAAACTTCAAAATGCTCTTGATCCTACTTCTTGTCACCTTAACAACCTCCGTAAAACTCGCCCCCTCAAAATTCCCTAACGCCCTAATAACCCCGCCCTCGGCCAACGCCACAAAAAACATGACGCTAAATTACATCCAAAACACCGAAGATTTCCAAGACATTTCAAACGCCATGAAGAAAAGAAACATTGAGGCCATTGGGGAAGTCTGCGTTGCTAGGGGGGTGTAAGTCCTATTTTAAGGGGGTGTGGTTCAAATATTTAACAAAATAAATAGTTTCAGTCTCTACTCCGCACCCTCTTACCAACACAACGGTAGTCAAGCCAACATCATTTGGGCTGGGAAGGAGCAGTTTTGTAGCAAACCCAAAAAGGTTGTTTTTTGAAACAATCAAAACATGTTTTAAATGTAAGCTTTTTTACAGCTTGGGAGCATGCAGCTAATCTCACATTTTAGCAATTCCAACAAAAGCTCGGTTTTTGCATTTCCCCAAAAACGTTTCCAAGGGAGGGGATATTTGGTTAAGTCTTATGATTTCGGACAAACTTTTGGCAGTGTCAAATCTCTGGTTTTGGTGGGGATAAAATCTTTTGAGGTAATAGAAACATGGCTTATAAATAAAGTACGGATATCAATAAAAATAAGCATTTCAGATCCTTACAATAATGGGGCAACAAATTTGCTTGACCCCCAATGACCCTAGTTCAAAAAAACCGACGCCCAAAATCTGTTTTTTCCCTGAATTTGATAAAAATTGGAATTATTTGGCTCTTGTTCGGCTTGGCTGCAGTGAAGAGAGTCAGAAGGTTATGATTAAGGGAAAGGAATGCATGGATTTTAAAAATGGGGGGACGTGGGCGGAAAAAATGGGGGGAAATTTGACCACGGGGGGAGGGAAAGAAGGAGGAAAGGAAGGAGGGGAAGTTACTGAGGGAACCGTTGTCGTAGAAGCAACGGAAGAAAGTGTTACTGAGGCTTAATAATTTTTTTTGCATATAGTAAATTTGGACGATTTGTGCCAATTTTTGAAATGATTTTTTGATTTTGCATATAATCCTCAACTAAAAACTAAATTATATAATGAACAACTTTATTCAAGAGTTTTTTCTCCTTCCGTTTCTATAGTAATTAATCCATAAAGCCAACTTTTAGTACGCTTCTCATTAAAAGAATAACATGCAACAACGTGATGCCGATAAAGTAAACAAAGAATTAACTCACGCTGTGCATTTAAAAACAAACTTAACTTCCTAGAACAAAAAAGGTAAACAATTCACTAAACTCGGACAATATGCTCCCCTTAATAATATTAATATTAATCCCCTTGGCAACCCCCTCAAAAATATCAATAATCACCACAAAAAATGTGTCAATAACATTAAACGACCCCGATCTTTGGTATGATTTGTCAAAATTTGGAGAATTTGACAGGATTTGCGCCGAGGGCAGGTAAAAGCAACACTCACCTAAGAAATATTAACTTTCAAAAATTATTTTGGTACAGCTACCTCCTCTACTCCTCCCCCGACTTCCAATCCCCAAAAGACAGCATTTCCATAGTAACAGGAAACGGGGAATGTTTTAAAACGGAAGACAAATTCCTCTCAATCCAACCCCTTAGCAACTTGACGCTGTTCCCAGGGCGAGATTTTAATGGAATGGGATGGACAATGGGGGGTAAAACGCAATCTAAAAATGCTCAAAAAATAAATATCTAAATTAATTAGGTCCTCCACCAAAATCAAAATCGCTAATTACCACAACAACACAAAAATTCACTTTGCATCTGCTAAATGCGGAGCCTGTTTGCATCCAGCCGTCGCCAGGGAAATTTATTAGGTCCCCAATCTGCTTCGTATCCAAGTTGGTGGATGGAGTAAAAGTCAAAAGCAGCGGGATTTTGAAAATTACACATGGTTGTCGTGGAGAAATTTTCAAAATTCAATTTTGCATGGATGCCCAAAGTTTCTATGGAGTCCGGAGGATTCAGGAAATTGCTCATAGTTGGGACTTTTAATTAAAATTAAAACTGGCAATTTTTCATATTTGTTTCCATAGAAATAATCGGAAGACAGGCAGAGGAAGAGACGAAAAAGCCTGGAAAAGAGGACATGATCCAGGGCTGCCCTAAACCGATCGACATTTCAACAATTCTGGATAAAGAAGGAATGTCGCTAATAGAAACAAGAATTACCAAAAATTTAGAATCAAATGTCAACTTATTTTGGCCTAAAAATATTTCAAACGTTTGGAAACTGGAGTTGCTAGAAAGAGTTTTCTCGGTTGCTATGGGAAGCTGTGAAATTGTTGATGACGGCTTTTTGCAGGTTGTCAGGGAAATATTTGTGTATCTCTGGGAAAATAAGAGGAATGCTTCAAATTACGTAATTCAAGAAAATATGTGGCACGCTTTAAACAATCAGATGGTTGAGTGTAATCTCGCAGTTAGGAGCGATTTTAGAGATATTGCCGAGGTAAATTTAAATTTTAAATTTTCGCTAGCGCCAATAAAATTTAAAATTAACTATTAGATTTCCCTCCATCAATACAACTCCATTCCGTTGCCTAGAAACGCGCCGGGCCTGATTGACCCCATGTAAAATATATTTTTTATTTAAATCAGGCGGCAAAAAAGATTTTAAATACGATAGGTACCTCCGGGCGCCGACCTACGACTTCATAATCGACACGGTTTGGTTGCTAGCCAACCATGCGGCTTCAACTTGTCACCATGCGCTGCGATTTGTCACCAATTTTTGGCCTAATTTCATCACCGTCTTTCAAGAAGTTTATTTGAAGGAGTTGAAAGAGCAGTGGTGAGTTTTTTGGGGGTTTTTGAAGGCAGAATAAAATTTAATTTTTTTAGGTCAAATCCCGGTCTCCTTGCCAACGCTTACAAGTACATTTTGGGTGGCTATGGAATTGAGAAAATGTACAATAAAATGGGAATCTGCGCCAGTGTCAGTTTGGGTCTTGTGGATAATTTGGATTCGTTTGGGCGATGGGTGGATGCCGTGAATTATGTGTAGCATTTATTTTAAAGAATAAAGTTGTTTTAAAACAAAATCAATAGGGATAATGAAAATTTTAAAAAAAATATTTTTACCATGTAAAATTTTGGTTGATAACATAAACTTACTCAAGATCAGTCAAAGTTTCTTTTATTGGTGATTTAGGATTTAAGAAAAAAAGGGGATAATTTAAGGATATGATTATTTAGAACTTTTAGTTATTCAACTCCATCAAAAAATTAAATTGTTTATTGCTTGTGTTGGAAATGAATCATTTCAAAAGATTCTCATATGCATTTGAGACATTAGAATATGCATACTTGGAAATAATTAAAACTCCTCAGTCCGCAAAAGCAAGAATTAAGTCACTGCCTTTATTTTTAGAAACATCATTTTTTACTGTTCTATTTTTTTTTATAAATTAATGAACAAGCTTAAACATTTTTAGTTTTTTCCGTTCAGTCTCTGGCAAGTAATTAAATACTAAATTCTCTAACAATATTTATTAACAGGCTAAACATTGCAGAAATTAATGTTTTTAAGAATCGTAGCAAACTAGCAAACATTACTTTACCATTATTGTTTTTAATCATTTCTTTTCCCAGATTTTTGACCCCCTTTGCCCAGATTTTAGATACAAATGATGCAATATTTTGATACAACATGAAACCATTTTCAAAGGTCATTAAATGTTTGCCCATTTCCCAACAAAACAAAATTACATCTAAAGTCAATAGAACAATTAATATAATGAAAACAGTTTGAACGCTGCCACTCATATTTAGAGGAGAAACAGGGGAAGTTAATTCCGGATTCTTTTCACCTATTATCTTCACCATTTTTGCCACTTCCGGCCGATTATTCCGCTGGACTAAATCCGTTAGCATTTGGTAAATCCCTGTTTCTATCAAGTATCTAAAATATTTCAATACTTTTGCTTCTGCAAATGGGATCCTAAATTTCCACCCTTTCAACGTCCTCATTACTTCATCTTCTCCCGAATAAAATTTTTGTCGGGGATATGTATTAATTAATCTATTCTTATAAGTTTCAATATCCCTTCTGGAAGAAATAAAGACGGATTTTTTGCACTCAATTAATTCTTCCTCAATATACTGAATTGCTAACTTTACGGAAGGTATGGGGACACTAATATTGGTTTCTTTGGTTACTGGAAAAAATCTAGTGTTGTTATTCAAGAAATAATATACGTTATAATCCAAATTTGTAATTGGAGGACGAGTTAAATTAGTAGTTTCATATTCATACTCTAAATCATCTAGACGGAAAAAGTGATCGTTAAATAGATTAATGGCTAAGTCATAAACATCGTTTTTTCCAAAACGGTAACTTCCCGCTACAGTTATTCCTATTTCCCTTGGAGCGGACAACAAGGAAAAGCAGTCTTCCAAATCTATCCCAGCCCAATCAAAACCCTGCTCATTGTAAATCCTTAGAATACGAAAAGTAAGCTTAGCAAGCCGGGTTTTTAGTTCTGGAGATGATTGGCTTTCGGCTAAATTGAATTGGTCATTTAAATCTGACTTACATCTAGTATCATTAAAGTTTGCCAGTTGTTTCCCATCCAATGGGAAATTTAATTGATCAACCAAAGTTCCCAAGTAGAGAGTGCTCAAAATTGAGCCAAATAGTAGCCATGGTAATACCACAACCTTATAAAATAATTGTTTGTCAAGAGCAGAAGGGACGCTGAAATACTCGTCAATTATAAAGCCAAGAAATGTAAAAAACTGGGTCTTGATTTTCAAACCTTTAAAGTAACAAACCCCGTCCACAAACAGACCTGCAAGGAGCAATGAGATAAAGATTGCAATCCAACAACCAGTACTAAAAGAACCAAAGTACATATCGAACTCTAATAGCGGCTCCCTGTAACAAGAAAGGAACTGGACCCCGTCGAAATCTATTACTACAGATTTTAACTTATCATAATCCTCCACATTATCCAGCGCATTTCTCCATAAAAACTCGGGACATTGATCCTGCCACTCAAAAAATTCTGTCCCGTTATCCCAAGTGGATTCTTTATCAGGACAGAAATAGCTGTGACCAATTGATCCATTCATTTGCTTTATAATCGTACTAAAAAAGTAGTTATCTATATTATTGAATCTTCTCAAGCTTTTGTAGCTGAACACAACACGATGGAATTTTCTATTGTACTGCCAATGCTTTTCTATAGCACTCCGTATTAATGCAGAATTCTTAAGCATAACTTCCAAACCTTGTTTTTGGGGGGGCAACGTGCATTTCAAGCTTAGCTCACTATAGTCCCAATAAGTGCAAAATTCTGATAGAGTGTCATTTGCCAAAAATGCTATGGCCAAGTTAGGAATAGACCTATCTAAAGAAATTATTGGGAGCATTTCAGTTTGGATTGCAAGAATTTCAGCTTTCGGACAGGGAGGGATTAGTATGTAGTTGTATGAATCCCAACGTTCGGTAAAATGGACCCTCCATTCCAAATAAAATGTTTCGGCAGCCAGGAACGTTGAAAAAATTATGGGGTAATATTCAACCGAAATCTCTGATCCGAGATACAAAAAGGATGTTCTGCATCTCCAACCGCGATCAAGGAGGTGAATCTTTCTCCCATTTCGTAAGAAATAAATATTGGCGTGATTCTCTTGATGATACCAAAAATTAGTAAGAAGGATTGGATGGTTTATCGGGTTTGAAAAAGACTCTGAATTCAGCTTGTTGTAAAATATTTGGATTCTGCATCCCCAGTTGGCTGGGAAATCTTGGATTATGTTGTGAAAGTGTGGGATTGAAGGAGACCCATAGGTTAACGATTTGGAGAAAGATTTTGAGCAAAGATTGAGTAGAATTAGGACTGCCAGCTTCATTATAATTTCCAATTGAAAAAGTTAAATCTGAATGGTTTTGAGGATAATTAAGACAAAATAAAGAAAATCATTTGTTTTATTTACCTTTTCTTAAGTAACTTTCGATTCCCTTCCCAAATCTTTGTCTGCTTTATATAAAATTTGCCATTTTTTTTAGAACATTTGAACAGGAGATAAACGCCAAGAGGATGAACATTCCAACTGTTTTAACATATTGTACAACGTCCTCTGTCCTTCATGTTGTACTTATTATAGCTTTAAATTATTCAAAGTGCTGTTCAAAACATCGATAACTGGTAATTACAAATTCGTTCAAGGAAAGAAGTGCGACGGTAATGGTAACTTAACCAAATGACGACAAGAAAATAGAATCTTATTACACAAATTAATTAATTATGTCCCAAGAAATAATTTATATACCTAAATACAAAGGCTTTTCCAGGAATAAGAAACAAAGGCAAGGCCTGTAGTTTCATCATGATTCCCCATGGAAAAGAGTTGTTTCTGAATGGTTTTGGGGATAATTAAGGAAAGTATAGAATTATTTTTACATTTATTTTAATTACCCCTTTATATTAATTTTCAATCCCCTTCCCTAACCCTTGTCTGTTTTCCAACAATTTTCCCACTTTTTTAAGACTTTTGAACAGGGCTCAAAAACACACTGAACAAATAGCTGGTATAAGATTTTTTGAAAAGTTAATTTTTCTTTTTTTACAGACTTGGATTAGATTTTCCAGCTTATGTGAAAATGAGGTCTTCAATGTATAAAGCCAAGGAGAGAAATGAGGACGTGACAAAATAACATATTGTCTGTTTGCACGAAATATCAAACGAAGATACGTACATTCTAACATAGTCCTTTTTCCTTCATGTTGTATTAAAAGCTATAAATTATTCAGAGAGCTTTAAAACATCGATAACTGTTAATTACAAATTCGTTCAAGGAAAAAAGTATGACACAAATGGAAGCTTAACTAATGATGAAAAGATCGAACCTCATTACAGCAAATAATAACTTATATTCCTCGAAATAAATTGTGACGGACAGAGAATGAAAGTTTATAATTTTTGATTGTTAATTTTAAAGGACGAGATGATACTTGTATGTATTTGAATGAAACCCATTGTTCTGCCAAATAGACAAACTCAACCAAATATATTTTTTGATCACCCAGAAACTTTAAAATATTTGAGGCGCAATATTTAAGAGAAAGTTCCAATCAATAATTCAAAACGATTACAATTAAATCACTGCTTTTAATTTTAGAAATATCATTTTTATTAGCCCGAGTCAGGGCTTAAGTGACCATCGTGTCCGTCTGTCCGAAACACGATAGGGCCGATCGTGTACGATAGGGCCGATAATATTGCATAAGTGTTAATATGGGCAATTTAGGAACCGAGTTCGAAGATTGGCGAAATCAATGAACCCGTTTGGAAATGGTGGGCGCTGGAAAATTTTCAAAATCGGAAAAATCCCAAAACGCTATAATTCGGCCGAATTTGTCTGAAAATGGTTTAAAACGATGCTTTAGGTCGATACTTATTTAATAAAACCGATTTCATGAAAACTTATTCAGATAAGACTACAGAATCGCAAAAAAGTGATATATATTATGGACGTAAAACATGTTTTGAGATCATGTTTACCTTAAAAAGATACAAATCCCTCACTCGGGCTACATGTACACTACCCTGAAGGTTTTACTATTCTTATTACTTTTATAAATAAAATGAACAAGCTCAAACATTTTTAGTTTTTTTCCGTTCAGTCTTTGACCAATAAAAAATACTAATTTCCCTAACAATATTTATTAACTGTTCAAACATTAAGAAATTAAGGTTTTTAAAAGCGTAGAGTTGCAACCAAATTTTAAAAAATACTTCAGCATTATAGTTTCAGTTTCTTTGCTAAATTTTTGGCCCCGATTGTCCAGATAGACGATACAAATGATACAATGTTATAATACAACGTCAGAATATTTTTTAAAGTCAGTTTCCAACCCATTTCCCAACCAAATAAAATTACATCTAAAATCAATAGGACAATTAATATAATGAAAACAGTTTGAACGCTGCCACTCATATTAAGAGGAGAAACAGGGGAAGTCAAATCCGGATTCTTTTCAGCAATTATCTTCACCATTTTTGCCACTTCTGGCCGATTATTTCGATGAACTAAATCTTTTAGCATTTGGTAAATCCCAGAATTTATAAAGTATCCGAAATATTTTAATACTTTTGGCTCTTCAAATAGAATCTCAAAATTCCACCCAGTCAACTTCCGCATTATTTCATTTTCTCCCGAATAAAATTTTTGTCGGGGATATGTTTTAATTAACCTATTCTTATAAGTTTCAATATCCCTTTTTGAAGAAACGAAAATTGATTTTTTGCACTCAATTAATTCTTCCTCAATAAACTGAATTGCCAGTTTTACGGAAGGTATGGGGACACTAATATTAATTTCTTTCGTCAATGGGAAAAATCTAGTGTTTGGATTCAAAAAATAATATCTATCTACATAAAAATTAAGAGATAACCAAGTATTTGTAAAGAAATCATTATAAAGATTAAGCGCTAAGTCATAAAGATCTGCATTTCCAAAACTTTCAGTTCCCAAGATCGTAATTTCTACTTCTTTTGGAGGGGATAACAAGGAAAAGCAGTCTTCTAAATCTATCCCAGCCCAATCATATCCTTTTCGGACTCCATCTGTTCTAAGAAGATACCAAGCTTTGCCACACCGCGTTTTATAAAGATCTTGAGCTAATTTGCTGTTAATGTCGACTAAATTGAATGGGCTACTTATATCTGAGCGACATCTAGTATCATTAAAAGTTCGTAGTTGTTTCCCATCCAAAGGAAAATTTAATTGATCAACCAAAGTTCCCAAGTAAAGAGTGCTCAAAATTGAGCCAAATAGTAGCCATGGTAATACCACAACCTTATAAAATAATTGTTTGTCAAGAGCAGAAGGGACGCTAAAATACTCGTCAATTATAAAGCCAAGAAAAATAAAAAACTGTGTCTTGATTTTCAAACCTTTAAAGTAACAAACCCCGTCCACAAACAGACCTGAAAGGAGCAACGAGCTAAAGATTGCAATCCAACAACCTGAACTGAAAGAGCTAAAATACATATCGAACTCTAACAGGGGCTCCCTGTAACAAGAAAGGAACTGCAATCCGTCGAAATCAGTGACCACATATTTTCTAAATGGGTCCAATTTACCTTTCCAATTAAAAAAGGGACATTGTTCTTGCCACCTTGAATTATTTGAAATCCATTTCTTTGGACAGAAATGTTCGTCATTAATTGATCCATTTATTTTACTGATAATCGTTCTAAACAAGTAATCATCTATATTATTGAATCTCTGTAGTTTTTTGTGGTTGAAAATAATATATTGGACGTTGCCCATGGTCTGCCAGTGCTTTTCAATTGCACTGGATATTAATACAGAATTCTTAAGCATAGCTTCTAAACCGTGTTTTTTGGGTGGCCTGCTACATTTTAAGCTTAGGTCACTATAGTCCCGATAAGCGCAAAATTCTGATAAAGTGTCATTTGCCAAAAATGCTATGGCCAAATTAGGAATAAACGGAGAGTCGAACTTGATATTATGAGTAATTGGAAGCAGTTCAGTCTGGATTTCAAGAATTTCTGCTTTCAGAAACAAAGAGATTAGTATGTAGTTGTATGAATCCCATCGTTCTGTCCAATGGACACTCCTATACAAATATATTTTTTGATCATCAAGAAACGTTGAGACATTTGAAGCGTAATATTCAATGGGCAGTTCTGATCCGAGATATAAAAATGATGTCCTGCATCTCCAACCGCGATCAAAGAGGTGAACCTTTCTCCCATTTCGTAGAAAATGCATATCTGTGTAATTCATTTGGTTTGAAAGACTATTGAGAGCAATTGGATGGTTCCCGGTGTTTGTTAAATACTCTGAATTCAATCTGTCGTAAAACATTTGGATTCTGCAGCGCCAATTGGTTGGAAAATCTTGAAGCATGTTGTGGAAAAATGGGATTGATGGAGAGCCATAGTTTAAAATTTTTGCAAAAGCTTTCTCCGAAATAAGAAACAAAAGTAAGACTTGTAGTTTCATCTTGATTTCCGATGGAAAAAGTTTAATCTTGGGGATAATTTAGACAAATATAGAATCATTTTTAGATTTATTTTATTTACCTCTTCTAAACCAATTTTCAATCCCTTCCCTAACCCTTGTCTGTTCCCCAACAGTTTGCCCACTTCTTTGATATATTTGAACAGGGCTCAAAAATAATTAAAAAATAGCTGGTATAAGATTTTTTGAAAAAGTTAATTTTGCTATAATTTTTTTAGCAGATAAGATATGAAAATTTAAATGAAACTGAAGAAACTCTTGAGGTCTTCACTATATAAAGCACAGGAGAGGAATGTGTACGTGCCAAAATAATATATTGTCTTTTTGCACTAAATATTAAAAGAAGATAAATTCTAACATAGTCCTTTGTCCTTCTTGTTGTAATTATTCAAAGAACTGATTAAAGCATCGATAACTGGTAATTACAAATTCGTTCAAGGAAAGAAGTGTGACGGAAGTGGAAGCTTATCTAATGATGAAAAGATCGAACCTTATTACAACAAATAATTACTTGTATTCCACGATATAAATTATGTATATGTATATCTTATAACATGAAATAGTTTGAATAATTAATGTTTGTCCTGTTCTGTGATTGGTCTTTCTTTAACTTCACGCCCCAATCCATATACAAAACTATATTTGCTTACCAAGTATTTAGCTTCTATTTACCACATCTACTGAATGAAAAAGGCAAAAACTTACCTCAAAAACTTGAAAACTAAACAACTGAACTAAACAGCGGTAAGTATCTAATTAATAATACTGTATAATGTCGTTATAGACCTTTGCAACATTAATTTGGATTATATTTATCGTTAGTATGGGTTTACGGAAAATTAAATAATTGGGTGTTGAAGTTGGAAATTTTTCATTTTTCATGAAATTTCAACCCAACATTTCATAGGGAAGAAGTTACATAATTTGGAGAACATGGGGCATAAGCGCCCCGCATACTAATGGAGAACACAAATATCCAAACAGATTTAATAAAATCCATGCACCAGGGTCAATCGGGTGCGCCCCGCAAATTAAGTCCAGATTTCCCTAATTGCATTGCCACTGGTTTTACAAGCAAAAGCTTGCAAGTTAAACCACTTTGGGTGGAAGAGAAGCTCTACAGCTTCAATTTGCCACTTGAAAAATTACTTTAAGGGCATGCTCCGTGATATAGTAACTATGTAATTCCAATGCAAATTGATTTGGGAAATTTGCAATAACTTTTGA
>JAQIXN010002151.1:0-13041 GCA_034698145.1 Proisotoma minuta
AATGTACACAATGGGTGGATATAATCCAGAGCAAATTTATTGGGTATATATTATACTTTGATTATAGATTTTTTTTTATTGTTCTTTAACTGGAGTTATTACTTAATAGCCGCAGTTGCCAGTGATAGCTGGTCACTCTCCTTCTCCCTCATCAGTCAGAGTTTATATCCACTGCTTGCAATATTTTGTCAATCCCGAGTTTCAACAATATGATTATGGAAGTGAAGAAAGCAACTTGGAAGTTTATGGACAAACCACTCCCCCAAAATATGATTTAAGCAAAGTGAAATGTCCAACTGTCATATTTTATGGGGAAAATGATCTTTTATGTCGACCAGAGGTATATTAAATATATGCAAATTATGCAATTATGTATACTGCTATATCCTCACATTATATAATACAAACCAAATATTTTTTTTTACAGGCGGTTGAAAAGTTATCTAAAGAACTGCCAAATGTTGTTGAATGCCACAGAGTTGAATGTGATAAATTCTCTCATACTGATTTCTTATATGCCAAAGATATTGATAAATTAGTCTACAATCGAGTAATTGACATGCTAAAATAAATAAATTTCGCACTTATCCAAATAAAAGAGTACTTGATAAGTTACCCAGACGTTGTTTTGTGTGATCAAATAATGCTAATTTTATTTTACTCCAAGAAAAAATACAGATAATGAGAAAAATGAGACTACAAAATGTGTCTCACATTGCCCCTTCTTTTTAGTCTCATACAAGAAATGATAGAACAAAAAGTTACGCTTTTTTCCAAAAAAGTTTCCTCCATTTGGAAATCAAAGAAACCCACAATTGGAAATATGATATCACTGTAATTTGTATATTTTTCAAAAAAAATGGGAAAAGTGCATATTTTAAATATTTTTCATCTTTCTATATTATCGCAGCGCTCAATCTTCGTCCAAGCCGATCCAATTTTATCGAATCTTTCTTGGTGGGCTAATATCGTGTGCCATATTTCAATATCGATTGGCGTTCAAGGAAAATTATGAAGATCTAAAGGAATTTTCTATGATGAAAGCGTCTGTAAAGGAAATTGGGATTTACGGGATATTTATCGCTGGATTTTCTTGGATGGCAACATTATTTTTAACCGGATATATGGATGAAATGAGAACTCTCATGAAAAAGGAGACATATCCAAACCATTCTATGAATGATGTACTACACAAAAAAATTAAGATTGTTTTGATACAAACAAATACTAATGCAATGAATAGGTTTTTCTTGGTATTACTTGTGGTTATCTGGCAAATTTCTTGTGGACAAAGATTCTAAAATTTGCTTTTCTGGAAAATATGGACATGAAATGCAACACTTTGCTCCAATCAGATTTAAACGTTAGCTTTTAAAATTATTAATTTTTGCACTGCAACTTGTTAAAAGGTGTATGTTTTTTACAGGAAAAGAGTGAGAATGGAGGTCTAAAGCTTTTTTATACTTCTGCTCCATTTTATTTAATTATGGTCCTTTTTGTGACTGGATCACTTGCCAATTTTTATCAAAATCAAAACCATCAACATCAAATTCAAAAGATTTCAACATTGTCAACTACAAAATTCAAACATTGCTAAATGACTTGTGTACCAACACTAAATAATTTTCAAATTCCAATGTCCTCATTTCAAACAAATAAACTTTTATAAAATTTGTATATTTAAGCTTGCAAAAGTTTTGCAGCAAAACCCCGTATTTAGATCAATTGAATTCTGGCAACGGTTTGTTTTTCCTAGATACCCGATTTACCCGAATCTAGTTGTGAACTAGATTATTAATCATGTTTAGTCAAATATTTGTCTTGTTTCTCACCTTGTAGTAGTGCAACATGCCATTTCTCTGATATACTTTCTCCAGACATTTTCTAACCAAATTTTCAAACTAAAATGGAACCTAATAAACATCTTCAATTGAACGAATTACATTGCGATTTAATAAAAAATTACATGACATTTTGCAAATATCAACTTAATCAAAGGCTTAAATCGATAGACTATTGTTTTACAAGTTTGCTTAATTGCAGGTATTTATTATATAAATTATTGATAATATGACAATGTGTACATGCAACCCATATTAATAATAATTATTATCCAGAGTCAGAAGTTCAGAGACTTATACTGGAGACGAAGTCAAAAATCTTTTAACGGATTTACAGGATGTCGTAAGGGGGGAAGTAGATACAGAACTATCTGATGGAGTTCACACAAATGTCCTGTTTGTTCAGCAATTATTAAGTGAAGCAGAAACATGGCATTTGACATTATCGGGAAACGTATCAGAGTTGGAAAATAGGTTAGAAATCCCAATCAAATAGTTGAAAATGTTTTCAATTAATGTGTTCAAACGAATTTTACAGGGAGAAATTAAATGCAGTAAAATTATTTGATGAAGAGCAACATGGGAAAAAGATGAGCATAACTGTGACACAAGCCAAACAAATAATTCCCGTTGAGGATATGAATATTGCATCTGCATTGAAAAATGAAGTTGCGAGACTGAATGCTGATAATCAAGTTTTAAAGGCCAAGATTAAAAATTTAGAAGAAGATTCTACTACAGATCCTTTGGAGATAAATGAAAAGTCCGAGAAAATAATTTCCCTCGAGTCTCAACTTTCTTCAGCTCAAGAGGAAATTCGGGGTTTAAACCTCAAGTTAAAATCTTCTCTAATAAATATTCAAGAGGAAGGACATGACGATTCTTTAGAAAAACTTCAAATCGTTCAACAAGCCGTGGACACTTTGAGCAAAGAATTACAAGTTAGCAAAAACATGGCTGAAGAACAAACAGAAAAGTTGAGAAAGGATTTGGAAGCAAGAGAGGATAAGCTGAGACAAGTGCAGACCAACTTGCTTCTTGCAGAAAAAGAGCTGGATAAAAAATTCCAAGCCACAGCAGCCTACGTTAATATGAAAAAAATAATGACACAGAAAAATAGTCAAATTAAAAATCTTAGAAAAAAATTGGCAGCTTTGGGTGTAAATGATTCAGGGGATGTTGAAAATAGGGAAGAAGAAGACGAAGATGATGAGAATCCATTACAACAAGAAGAAGGCTTTAGAATTTAAAAGAAAAGCAATAAATAAATCATGTAAAAATCATGCACAATCCTCGTGAAACGTTCCTTGTTGTTTTTAAAATAGCAAGAATTATACTTTTATCTTTCTCAAAATCCGTCCAGCTAACGTCCTTCAATCTTCTTACAACCTTGAAGGGTTACTACACTTTGCTCATTTCTACTTTTACAAATATCTCCTCATAATATCGTCTCTCTCAACCCTTCTTCTCGTGGGATCTGACACTGACCGTCCTTGGCAGTGTTGTTGTTGTTCTCGTCTTTGCTTGTACCTTTTACATCTTTAAATAGTGACAACTAAATCCTTGCCTGTATGATGAGCGACCCTTTTTCCTGTATGCAAAAGTACCCGATCCTTTACATTTTACTGTTCTACATGTAAACTGCTCCATGCTTCCAGTTTTAGTATAAAAGGAGGCCCAAATCTTGATTAGAGCATCACAACTTGAGATCAAATCTTCAAAGCAACAACTACATACAAATCATCCAAACTCCAAGAAGCCCTCAAAATGAAAGCTGTAAGTTTTTTGAAGCTTTTGGAAATCAAATAATTTTTGGGGCTATAATTTTAAGAAATCTAATTTCTTTGACTCTTTACATCCAGTTTGTCGTGTTGGCCGTTTGCATTGCCGCAGCCTCAGCTGCCCCAAGCTATGGAGGATACTCTGCCCCCGAGCCAGTGAGGATGGTAAAGACCACTTATGAAGCACCAGTGGTCAAATCTTCCTACGAAGCCCCTGCCGTCAGGACCTCTTATGGAAGCTACGACTCTACATTTGAAGTCAAAAAACCAATCATCCCAATTGTCAAGTTCGATCTGGAAGATGACCACGCTGGAGCCTTCAACTACGAGTAAGCTGGCTAAATCTTTTTTGCATTTTTGTTAATTTCTTAACCTTTAACAAACACTTTCTCTCATTTTCTCTTAGTATTTTATCCGGAGATGGAACCCGCATGCAGAAGACTGGAACTCTTAAGGATTTGGGAGACAAAGAAGGACCAGTCCAAGTTATGCGTGGATCTTATTCTTACCTTGGAACTGACGGAAAACCATACCAAGTGACCTGGACCGCTGATGAGAACGGATTCCGCGCCGAGGGAGACCACTTGGTTGGTTCTTTAAAAAATACTTATTAATATAAATATATTTATACAAATACTTATATATATTTTAACTATGCTTTCCCACTCCACCCCCAATTCCGGCTGACATTGCTGCCAGCTTGAAGGCACTCCCAGTCCGCTCTTCATACGACTCTTATTCCTACACACCCACCCGCTCTGAATATGTCGCCCCAGTTGTCCGCACCTCATATTCTGCCCCCGTCAGATCCGCATACTAAATATCTAACCCCCCTCCCGTCTAAAAAAATAATATTTTCCCTACGCCCACCCACCACGCCTCATACATTTATCTGCTGGACGGATAATGCCAACTTTTTGTGATATTTTATCTAAAACAAATTGAATTGTATCTTGAATTTTATTTTGTATTGGACTAATTGGAAATTGATTATAGCAATAAATTTTAAAAGCATATGAAAACCCAAACTATTTGTATATAAAGTTGCAATTACTGCATATAAAAATCATAACACAAATCTTTTGATGCATCTTTTGAGTTTTGACTCATTGACTGGACTAATGACTTTAGTGTTTCGGCATTTAATTGCAATTCTTTCCGGGTACAACTCGACAATGATTTCATTTTACAACTAATTGTTTCTTGTTTATAAATTTCATCCTAACTCGGTCAATCAATTTAGAAAAGAGGTTGACATTGCTTCCTTATGCCACTTTTTGCTTAACCGTTTTTGGGAACGTTACGTATAATACGCCAAGTTTCGTAGAAAATTCACAGAAAAATGAAGCTCTTTACAATTTTGGCTGTCATCCTTCCATTGGTCGCCCTCTTCCAAGGTTGGTAATTTTATTTTTTTTCTTTAAATTGTTTTCATTATCAATTTCCAATCTAATGTGCAGGGTCCGAAGCCAAGCCTCAAATGGTGGTATCTAATGTGGACTGTGCGGATGAGTACATGAAATGCATGGGTAAATTACTTAAAAATTTAATAATAATAAAAATTTTAGGAGAAAATTTTGTCCTTTCCTACATTACATATACTTTTTTTTTGATTTAATTGTATTAATTTGATCAGATCGTGAAAATGCTGCCAATCCAATGGGAATGATGACCGTGTCCAAGACATGCAAAGGTCAAATCCGCCAATTGGACGTTTGTGCTGGACTCCCAGCTTACCGTACCGAAGACAACATTGCTCTCGGCCGTTAATTTATCAGTAAATTGGAATTTGGAAAATTTTCTAATCTCATTCAAAATTTTAAAAGAAATCAACTTTTTTTATATAAAAATTGGCTGCTGACATTTAGTAATTGGAATTTGGACAAAATAAAGTTGATGCTAATGTACCCTTGAATATTTGGAAAGTTAATTAAGATTACGTAACGTAATCATTATTATTTTAAAATTCAATGACATGAACAAAGAAGGTATGGCGTAGTAATAAAATTTAACATTGCATTTTCATAACTCGGAGGAATTTATGGCTAATAATCTTTTTGGGAAATTTGTTATAAAATCTTTTAGTATGAAAATTTCTCATAGATCTTTAGAATTTCTTTTTATAATTGTCTTTGTTCATTTGATAAAACAAGGTAAGAATTTTACTCACATATAAAATGATTATAAATACGAAGGGAAACTTGAGACGGAGAAGAATTAATTTAGGAAATTGTGGAAATGACACTTCTTCTGGGGGAGGGGGAAATGGGAGTTTAAGTCGAAATCCCTCCGTAATACGAGGTTGGGACAATCCGAGAGCTAAAGCAAATTATACAGAGCTGATATTACCTGATTCGGCAATTACAGAGGATCCAGCGATAGAAGAAGAAGTGCAGAAATTGGAGTTGTCTCATTGTGACCTCATTTTCATACATTGCATAGGTACGTTTATATAATTCATTTATATTTATGAATCATTATATACGGATAAAAATTGTTTGACTGCATGAATGTTCAATATTAAGATCACATTTCGAATCAACATCGGCACATAAATCCTGCAAGATTAGAGTCTCGATGTTTGAAACAGACAAAAGGTTATCTGATTTGTGTCAAATATACTCAAGAGGATGCAGTAAAAGCAAAGGAAAATGCAGAGAAAGAAAATGCTACCACTCCTGGGGGAGAAGAATTACCTCCATCTTAAATATTAATGTCAAATAATATGGGAACATTTATTGACGATTTATTATACTAGATAGATCTAATCAAGTTGAGATTACTACTGGTCAACAATGTCTCCAACAATTGCAACTGCTTCAATTTCAATTAATGCACCCTGCAATTAATAAAATAATATTATTGTTGTCGTCAATAAAAAAACAATCTTGGAAAATTACCGCTGGCAAATTAGCAACTTGATATGCAGCCCTTGCAGGATAATTTTTTTTGAAAACTGAAAAATAAAACGCATATGTTATTTAAATGACTTTTGCTGCAAATAGCAAATCATGGAATTTCTTCTTACATGTTGCATAGATTGCATTCATTTTAGGAACATCATTAATGTCCTTCAGAAGAACGCTAGTTTTCACGACTAATAAATGAAACAAAAAAAAGTTTTATGCATCTATATTTATCTGTGCATAATTCAACTACAAACCATTATTGTGGGTGCAACCAGCAGCCTGTAAAACGTGTCCCATATTTTCCAAGGCTAATTTCGTTTGAGCCTCAATTCCTTCTACGACTTTGCCGGTAGAATCCCACCCGATTTGTCCAGCAATGTACAGGGTCTTATCAACAAGGACACCGGGACTGTAGGGGAAATTGCTTGCGGGCAGTTTGGCACTTGTTATAATTTTCCTCACAGTTGTACTCATGTTGTCAGGTTTTTGTATTTCGAAAGAATATACAAGAGAAAAGACAAATAAGAAGATTCCAGCAAGAATAGCTAGCAGCCAACTGCTGTGAACTAAAATAACCGAGACCTTGTAACTTGAACATGTTAAATGAATGGTGATAATAAGTTAGGTTACTATACTAAAATGTAGTGTATTACCAATTTACCAAAGTAAAGTTTCATGATATCTTTTCAACTTGACTTGCAAAGTTAAGGTCAACAAGACGAGGCGATATGATTAAATGGAGAAATGAGATCAAGTAATTTATTTCCATCTGGTTGCTAATTTGATGGATATTTTGTAATACTATAAATATTTAAAATCTCTACACAATAGAATATAAACCACATTTTAGTTCCAATTTCAAAGAATAATTGTATTATTACTTACTACATTATTGTTGCAGATTCATCGACGAATGTTTTTCCATTCAAAGCTTTGCATCCACAATTTCTCCAACAATTGCAATGGACTCAATTTCTACAATTACATACAATAATGATAATTTTCCCAATAATTACTTTTTGAGACTATTTGCCAATTTCTAGTGGTATTTACTTGTCTTGTCTCATTGTTTCGTATTCGTATCATTTTGTCTGCTGCCTATTGAGCTTTCACTTCACTTTTACTCCATTCCATGACAAGTATTGACAAGAGACTTGAAGAGAGCCACGTATTTTGAGATTTTTCCAATCGTCTACCTTTTGACTAATGACTGATTTTTAATTTCTCATTATTATTCCAGTTTCGAATGTTTCGATCGGCCCTTCTTTAGCTTTTCGGAATTTCTCAGAAAAACAGAGAGCATTTTTAATTTCATAGTAGCATATTACATAATCATTTAGGTAGTGAATTTTATTAATATGTTGTTATCAATAATAAAATTACTTGTAATAAATAAAAAAATAAATATTGCCTATAAATCAAAATACGGTTTATTATCAATCGAAAATTTGTTTTCATCTCATTGAATGAGACTCATTCTTCAATTTGCGAGTTTGCGAGCGACGCAACGTCTAATTTTAATTCCTCACATACTTCACCTTAAAAATGCTTTAAAAATAAATCGAAACGTGATTACAATGATTTTTCAGAGATTGGTATTACCAATTTGGTAAATTACATGTTGTAATTTAATTTCGTAATGCCCCAAAAACTTTACTACGAATTCTCACTCTCCACGTGCGAATTAATTTGTCAAAATTTTTCAGAGGAAATTGATCATTGTTTTGTGGTCAGAAGACGGTCATGGCCATTTCGTCGGAAGGTCATGAAGGAACATCGAGTTATCGTCAACATGTAAACAAAATTAACCCTTTTCATTGGATTCTTATACCAATTAAATTGTCAATGTACATTAAAATTAAATTGTTGATTATCTTTGAAAAGGGTCGAAAGTGGCGATTGTTTGTTGGGAACTTGGCAGAGACGGTGAAACAGGACGAGCTGAGGGAAAAATTTGAGCTGCTGCTTCGAGATAAGGGCGGAGATAGTCAAGATGTCAAAATCGGAAATACGGAAATTAGATGCAAAAATGAGGACAATTATTTTGGATTTGTGGATGTTCATTCAAATTCTGGAGGAGACGACAGGCCTCCGTCTTCACTTGAAAAAGGTTTTTTCACTAAACTTTCATTTAAATTTAAATATGAAAAGATAATTCAGTGCAATATAAATTGTTTTCAGTTATACAGCTAATGAACAATACGAAATGGAAAGGAACGCTGATCAAGGTCCAGTTAGCAAAAGAGAGCTTCCTTGATAAATTAAAACGGGAACGAGAGAGTCAAGAAGATGATAAAACCAATTCGGTTGCAACTCCTCCAAAAAAGACTTACAATGAACGGCCTAGATTTGTGCCAACAAAGAAGCCTGATAACTTTGATTTCGAAATTGTTCCAAATTCACTTGCTTCAAAAGGAAAAGCCATTGTTGGGGCTGGAGACAATATTGGGGGCAAAATTGGGGATGAGGCAGATGAAGACGAGGAGGACAATTTTCACGAAGAAGGAATTCCTAGATTCAAAGGTCTAGCTTCATTTGGATTTGGAAATAATGTTGGCATCCAACAAGATTTACAGCTTCTTGATTGCGGAATACAAAAGCCGTTACCAGTGATTGAGAAGAAAGTGGTTGAGAAATCAAACGACAAAAAAGAAGAAATTGAACAAGTACAAATTTCTGATGAAGATAAAGCACGGTTTGAAAGATTTCAAAGGTATAATAAATATTTTTCTTTTAAACTTTAATATCTTATTGATTTTTTTTAGAATTGCTGGATATCCTGTAATCACTCCAAAAACACAGGTACCTAAAAAATTCGACACAACAACAAGTAATAATCATCATCAGCAGCTTACTAATAAAGCAGCCAGAGTGGAACACGAAATTGTTAATAATAGTGAACTCGTAACAAAAGGCGTCGTATTTAGAAAGCACAAACAACAAAATTCAGATTTACTTAGACAGCAATCTTTAAACAAGATGAAAGAAGTCAAAGTACAACAGCATAATATAATTAAATCATCTTTAGCACAAGAAAATATTAAAAATAGTTTTGAAGATGACACAACAGATTCCGTTAACAAGAAAAGCAGGAAACGCAAAATTGACTTATTCAATGATAATGATGGTGATGACGATAACTTTGGAGACTTTAACGTCAAAAAGCAATATGAGGGAGCCGAAGGACAACGATTACTAGAACTTCGTGGTCGATGGGCTTTTGATGATCGATTTAAAATTGACGAAAGGTTTAAAGAAAATGATATCAATGAAAATTTACCTGCTGAAGAGGAAGAAAAACAAAAACAAATGAGTATTTTAAGCGATGTTCTTGGAACAACAATGACTCTGCAACCAAAACCAATTTCTTCTTTCGACAATAAAAAGAAAAACAAAATTGAGCAGCAACCAAATAGCAATTCTGTTTTAGTCCAAAGATATGATCCTGATAGTAGTGTAGACCCAGAAATTGAAATGGAACCAACAAAAAGCAAAAAAAAAGCTGCAAAGGAGCTGAAGCAATCGACAGCAACATCGACAAAAGCAACTGAAGAAGCCCCTGCTCCCATCAGGTCAACTGAACCTGCAACATATAAAACAGCGTCTAATCTTAAAGCTCTATTTTCTTCAGAGGATAGTGCAACTCAACAAACTAATAAAAGTAGCACAAATTCTGGTTTCAGTTTATTGGCAACATTTGGAGATGCCGATGTGGAAATGAACAATACTGATAACAACAACCTTAAAATGTCTTCCTCTGCTACTGCTGCTGTTGGTGCACCGAGACAGTTTTGGGAATCGAATCCTTTTAAATACGACTCTTCTGACGATGAAGATGACAATCAAGATAAAACTAAAAAGAAAAAAGTTAATCCAAACCCTATAACAATACCAAAATGTGAATTTTTCTTTCGCAAAAATGACCCCAGATTTTCCGGTCTCGAAGATTATTTCATGAAAAAAGACAAAATGGAAGAAAGAGTAGAAGACTATGACGAAAAGCGAAGAGAACTACGATCAATTGTCAAAGCCAAAGCAAGAAATGCAAAACGAAAAGATGAAAAAAGGACGTTAGCCATCAAGAGAGCAATTAGGAAGAAGAAAAAATATCGAAAAACTTTGGGAAAGGCAACTAGTGTAAATTCAGTTCAATTAGGTGGAAGTTAGTTAATAATAAATTAATATTATATTTTTTGTAAATTAATTCTTGAGATTTATCATGAAAACAGAGATTCAATACACTTTCTCTACATTCACTGGAAAATTATTCATATATCTGTATAACATAATTTTATGTCACTACCGGAATTATACCACTACTTTTCTGATATTTTAATAAAGTGATTCTATGCAAAATATATACTCAATTTCATTAAATTTTCAAGTCATATTTGAAATATATTTGATCCATTTTTAATTTCATAGGAGTACATAAATGTCAAATAATCATTTAAGCAGAGAATTTTTTGAATTTGCTAATAATAGTGTTATTATTATTATATAATCAATAAAGTATTTATGGCACCAATTCATCGAAGAAACAAACAAGCAAATTCTAAACTAATGACGCTACAGACTACCATCACTGTATTGTATCACTCCGTATTCTCCAGTTACCATCCAATCCGAGTTTTGTCCAGCAATTTGAGTAGCCAGGCCAGCTTTAAGTCCGGAAACACAGTCTGCTTTGAGAGTCCTTAGTGCTACTAATGGAGAAGGACCAAAACCTTGAAGTGATTTGGAAAATGGTGTCTCTGGATTCCAGTTCACATCACCAATAAGCTTTCTGTAGTTCAAGTCTCCTTTAAAAATGAGTAGAGAATTTTCTTGGAGAACTGAAAAAAGTTTGGGGTCAGCAGTAGCCATCTCGTAAAATGCATGAGGATAAGTCCAAAATTGGGATTCCATTATTCTCCACCTTTTAAGATAAATTAACACGAATAATTTGTTTGAATCGAATCGAATTATTATAGCAAGTAATAATAATTACCTTCCGGAAGAGACATGGCCTTTCCATTTTTGTCCAAGTTCTACCAGAATTGGACTCTCAGTTTCCGCACACATTGAATCCAAAAGCCAATGAAAATCATGAGTTAGTGCATCCGAAACAAACCAAGGGATCATTTTCACGTGAAAATCCACACGATCAACTTTACTCATCAAAGTATCAGCAAAGCAAAGGTCGGTAAAGAGTTCAAAGCCTGCATTGTCCAATACGTATCCAACGGATAACGAGATTTGTCCGTCTTCTTTATATTTCTTAATTCTGCTCCAAAACAAAGTAGCATCGTTACAAAGAATGAATTTTTTAAGCTCTTGAAGTTGATCAACAATGTCATGATGATTAGCAGAATTTGTTTCTCCACTTGATATACTCAAGTCACAACGATTTCCCCAAAGACTTATCTCCATCATTTCCTCCAAAAAATCTTCTGTATGCTCTGATTTTTTGATAAATTCTGCAAGGCCTGCAGCTGGTTTAACAGATTGAGCCCATGATTCTTCTTTTTGCTTTCGAAACACGTCGTAATCTTTCAAAAATTTGGTTTCTTGAAATGCTTGAAAGAGTCTTCTGTACATGTAACACTCTGCATACAGCCAGGGAACAAAGTACCACTTGACATCTTCAGTCTTGCCTTCAAAATATCTTTTGGCAATCAGGTCTCTGTAGTCGTCCCAAAGTGAACAATTGATTTTTGGAATGGTTTTATTAGTTTGCATCTCATTCTTTAATTTTGCGAGCGACCCCACAACTAATTTTACTTCATCGCGTGCTTCCTATAAATAAATGTTTTATATTACTATTACTATACCTATAAATCAATATCAATAATGGCAAACATTGTGTTTTTCTTCTTACTTACCGTGCCCAGATTATCACCAATTTCATTTTTATCCCGAGATAGCTGATCAATTACTTTGGTTAATATAACTGGCAGCCGATGTCCTATGGTTTTGTACGCAAACCCCCTAAAAATGCAAATGAGAATTTCCATATGGTACAAATCGTTAGTTCTCTGACTTACTGTTTAAACTTTGCTACAAGAGGCACACCCACTGGACAAGGCTCGTCCCGCAAACTTGCCTGAAGACGCTGACTGCTCCCAAACTCCTGTTCTTGTTCTCCGATCTCTTCGTTAGTTGTTGTCATTCTTGGAACTTTCGGCCGGAACGTCCAACCTGCAAACAAGAGAAAATTTATCCTTCTCTGCTCTCGCCTCCTTTTTTTCCACAAATTGAGATATTTGAGACTGTACTAAAATATGGGTATCGCAAGAATGCATGAATAAAAATGTCAAAAATAAATAAATTATTACCAGATTCGAGACGCTCAACCAAACATCTTTTCAAGGCCAGCATTTCACAAACGGTAAAGTACCCCCTATACTTTGCAGAATCTGGAATGTCTTGGGTCGTAAGCAGCTTTTGGCAGTCTTCAGAAACCTCACGCCAAACTATTTCCAGACCTCCAGGATACCCCGAGAGTTCTGAACTGGAAGTGGGGGCAGT
>JAQIXN010002152.1:0-13040 GCA_034698145.1 Proisotoma minuta
ACTTCCAAAAAGAGAATTATTATTAAAGTATTGTATTTCTGTAAAAAATATGAAATTTATATGCGGACAATAAAATTTCTGTGATAATAAATCGTGATGTTATAGGTCATGTGTATAATGTGAAATTTTATGGACTTGATATATAAAAGATGCTTTCTACAGTTTATTTACTCTCTTTTTATACTATTTTGAAAGACAGAATGATTCAGAGAAACAAGTTAACGTTTGCTTTGTACAAATTTGACATATAAGGCCCCCACAGCGGCTATCGCAATCAACCCCAGAGCAATTCCTATTTTAATTGATGATCCTGGAGTGGGACGTGGAGCATTATTGGTCGGTTTTGATGCTTCTTCATTTGCCAAAGAAGACAAAGTTTCTTTGATTACTTTCGCTTCTTGTGGCTTTTCATCCACGCATCTATAATCAACAAAATAAATATTTATTAGCTTGCACATAAAAATTGGATTTAGGAATAATTATGTATAACCTTTGGGGCAATTCATCTTGTTTTTTGGGAATAACTTTTGTCCCATTTTCTTCTTGGGGCTTTTCCGAAAGCTGTGCAACTTCCTTTTCCTCATTTTCTTGTTGGTTTTCTTTGTTCTGTTTGAGGTGAGTTCTGATTGGTTTTTTGGGGGGAATTGTTTTAGATTCTTCCGACGTAGAGATGTCGACAAAGGGGGCTTCATTGTTAACCAAAACTTTCTCTGTTGAAACTATTATTGGGGTAATTGAAGAATCTAAACTTTTCTTTACCACATTTGTTACTTGTTGTTGCATGTTTTCACTTGAAACAGAATCTTCTTTAGCATGCGATTGAGATTCTAAACTAATTGGACATTCGATATCTTTCGTTGGCAATACCGAAGGTTTCTTTTCTTGAAGGGAGATTGTTGCATTGCCAAATAACGATTTCTCTGAAGAAGATGATGCTTGTTTTTCAAGTGTTTGTAAAATCTTGTCAAATTTCCGTTCTTTCGCAAGTTCGGACAACTATATATTTATTTAGATCAAATTTCATGTAAATAAATCAGCAAGCCAGAATATTGCATTTATTTTAATTACCATCCGTCCATTTGCATCCTTGACATGGACATCAGCTCCTTTAAAAACTAAAAGGTCAACAGCAGACACGCGATTGTCCTTGACAGCCAACAATAATGGTGACAGGCCATCGTCACTTCGAGAATTGACATTTGCACCCGCATCAATTAAAAGCTGGACAACTTGTTGTACAAGAACACGACCCCTTGAAGAGGTCAAAGCAGCCATAAGAGGAGAAAACCCATCTGAACATTACAAAACAATAATCCACGTATTTTTAAAACAATTTCTTTCTACATACCTGCCCTGCAAAAATTTGGGTCCGCACCTTGCGACAAAAGAAATTTGACAAGAGTTGGATGTGCTCCGTTGGCAGCCACCATCAAAGCTGACCATCCGTCATCCTCAAACAACTGATTTATACTTGATGGGTTACCTGCAACATAATATGTCTTATTTAAGATGATATGAAAAGTAGTAAATATGGATGCAAAACCTTTGATCAGTTGCTCCAAAGATGCCATGTTTCCCTTAACACAGGCCAATTTAATTTCCTCTTGGACACTTTGCAGACGAAGCAGTGGCATGTTTGTCCGTCTTCTGGAAGGAGTCAGAGGACGCTCTTCCTCTTCTTCCCCTCTCCTCACTTCCATCGACATTTTATTCGCTATTTCTTGGTCAGTTTTTACAAGGAACAAATGAGACTTTAAAATCCCGACCAAACTTTTTCGTCTCTCTCAATCGCTCTCTTTCTATCTTGGAAAAGAATAGGTCGGAAATCAGTTTAACTGGCATACCAATGTCAAAAAATGCTATTTCGGGATCACACTCTTTCTATATGCTCATGAGGTATTTATTAACTGCATATGCAACTTCAGCCAAAGCCATGTCGTGCTTCATTAAAATGTCGTCTTTGTTGCCCCAATTTTATCTTTCGGATGTCGCCTTGCTTAATACATAATTCTTGATTGAAATTGAATACCAACCACCCACTTGAATGTCTTTTCTGACTTTTGCATGATACTTGTCATAAATTGACCTTTGGCTCTTATGAGAGGGGCTAAGGGTCAATTAAGGCCAGTGGGTGTGGTTTTTTTTTGGGGGGGGGGAGAGGGGAAGGGGCAAAGAGAAACCTGGGACACGTTGAAGCCAACGGCCGCTTTGTTTACAAAGTTCACATTCCGACAAAACTTCTCACCACATTTCATTTCACCACTCTTTCATTCGTCATCGTAGTGTCCGATTTTTATTACTCTCATAAAATCAGTTAACTATTAATTTAACACGGACAAATAATTGTTTGGTTCAAATTCACGTTTCATATTTCTACAACATTAGTTAATTTAATTATGGAGGAGAAGGGAGTTGAAAAGGCTGATGGGGAAGGTCCTTCGGGGAAAGAGCTTGTCCCTTGGACCCCTCCAAGTACCCTTGGGGGCAGCAACCCCAGCATTGAAACCTCAAGTGACGCCTCAACCTCCAAACTTCGACAACGTGTCGCAGAAAGCGGGAGCAGTCTGTCGCTCGACTCTTCCACTTCTTCCGACGCCCCCTTCAAAGGGACCAGCTATTATTGCCAACGTAAGTTTCTCCTTTGAAAAGATCATAATTAATGCATGATAATTACTAATTACATAATCAAAGTTTGTTTGTTTATTATGGTCGTCGACTCTGAAATTATTGCTTTCTCTTATTTTGCCCGGAGTTGCTCGAGTTTGTTCGATGCTTTCACTTCCTTTATTGGTCCACTTTCCCCAACAACTTTGAGACTTTCTCAGGTTTTCTCTCCAAAATTGATTAAATATCTCATCTCCCCTTTATAGCTTTAGTCGTGAGATGAGATTCTTCATCCACTGCCACAAAATAAACATGCATCCACTTTGCTGACGTTTGCTGTCCCAAATAGTTTCCTCCAATTTTTTAAGTTCTCCCTTTTTTGTCCACCTTTCTTTAAAGTTTCCCTATTTCGTCATGTATCTCACCGAGGAATCGCCACAGTCTCAATTAATTTTATCTGCAGGTAATTAATTATTTCTCTTTCTCTGCTAGATAATTGAGGTAAAAATGAAGGGAAATGAAGCCAAGATCTTTCAATTAGTTTGCGAGTAATAACAATTTCAGTTGCTCGTGTATTTTTTAAGGTGATTTGATTATAAACATAATTTTCAAGGCTGGTTTTTACAGTGGTATCATTCAGTTACGCAAAACATTTTGTTCACATCATGCAAAAAAATTAATTAGGAATTTGGGTATTTTATTACTCACAAGGCTTATACCTCACATCCCATATCTGTCTGCAAATACAAGAGGTGCATTGATTTTGGCTGCTTCTTTCTAAAGCTGGAGTCACTCATTCATTTTTCTTGAGAAGCATCAGTTTTGCACACGGACACAAACAAAAGTTCTGGGGTGCACTCTCAGATTCCTGAGCCATTACTAGTTAATTTGTACTTCCAGCTCTATCCCTTTTCCTCTTTTTGCACACTTCTTTCCTTTTCATCATCACCATCATCGTCTTATGCAAAGGAAATGTATATGCATATTATGCATGCAGTAGCGGTGTTAATTTTGTGACAGATTCGGGGCTCTATATAATCTAATTTAATTGCTTGAGACTGAAAGGGTCGTAAAAACTGTCCATAGTCCAAGTCATTTATTAATTACTTCGCCTTCGACTTGGGATACAGCAGGAGGAGGACAAAGTTTGAAGAAACGACGCATAGCAGCATCTTGCATATAAAAAGCCATCAATTGAACCGAGAGGTGATTTAAATTTAATACATTTTTTATTACTGCAGTGCATACACTTTTGGGCTTTGTAACATTCGGGAGGAATTATTGTCATGATCATGAATAATAACATCTGTGTTAAATAGTTGAAGCCCATTAAATGAGAGCTCTGACTCTCTGTAATATTGGCTGCTACCTCCAATTAATCTGATCTCGCACAAGATAATATAATGCACAATGGAGATTGTCATTCAAATTCGTACCAATTGCTTGCGTACAATCGAATCTCCCAGTCAATATATTTATAATCAATAATTAACCTTTTGAGAATACTGAGGGTGCATGCCCTTCGTCATATTTCCAAAGTAGGCCACGGGGTCCAGAGTGACATGAGACAAGTTTTGGCCCTTGACTTTACTTTTTACTTATCAAAATAGTGTTGGATAAAAATAGTTTAATGAGGTCCAGTACTATAATTTAATCGACTCGTTTAATTACTGGAGGATTTGGCCGGTTAGTGACCTATTTTTGATTAATTTGTGCTTTTACTCTTTTCATGAATCCTAAGAACTTGTGGTGTAAAGGATAAAGTACAAAGTTACAATAATTCGGCGTTTCATGGCATTTCACATGTATCTGTGTTAAAGATATTAGATATTCAAAAAGGGTATATGATGGTTGTATAATAATTATTTGAGGCCCATGGATTTAGAGGCTCTAAATTAGAGCATGGAGTGGAATGCAGGAATAATATTTGTTTATATTAAAAGAAGGTACATGGAAGCTGAAAAGTTTGTTAAACAATTGCATTCCGTGAATTTAGCCAAATAGCTTCACGAGGTTAATTTCCTTAGCCCAATTTATTATTTCCCAGGCATTCCATTTTCCATCAATATATGCACATACTTTATTTTATTTATCATTTAGAGAGACTCCTACCAAATTCTTTGAGAGACAGGGAGACTACTGTTACTTTGTTGGCTCAGATCATTTTTTGTATACTCGTCATCTTGCTGTACTTTTCACTTCTTGGTACAATCGTCTGCTGAGCAATAAGCAACAGCAATCTGTCACCACTTGTCATTAGACTTCTGGTCACTCATTGTTGCTCATGTCCAAAGATTGAAATAGTCTTAAGTAACATTTCCGAGTTAAATTCCCAATCCCATATCATTCGTCAGCAGATTTAAAGGGAAAGAATTGTGTTTAAAACCGAGGTCATCAATCGAGTTTAATCAAGATCTAGTTATTTGCTTATCAAATTTACTTATTTCTAGTCACTCGGTGTATCTGTCATTAACTCATTTTTTTATCATTTTTGGAGAGTCACAAACCTAAGTAAACATAATTTCAATAAGTTCATTAAACTCAGTGATAATGGATTCCTGCAAAATGTTCGGCAATGAAGATTCTGTAATGATACAATCTTACCAACCATTGTCAAAAGAAATAGAAGGTGGAGATAAAAAGAATTATATTGAGAGAAAAAGGGTCCGTAAATTGTCCTCCACTTCATCGGAATCCTCCACTAACAAGACAGGTCAATAATCAATTGCCATCTGCATATTTGCATATCATTAAATTCTACTACAAATAGCACTAGTTCCAATTCCAAAACAAATTATAAGCCTTCCTTGTTTTTCTACCTTGGTCACAGTATGTCATTGGATGGAGATCATTACATACTCTTGATTGGTTGCAAGTGCTAATAACAAAATCTGCCTGTTTTCTGAATTCCAGGTCAAAACAGCGTGATGGGGACCGCAAAAGGGAACAAGTCCCGGCTTGTGGCCATGTTCACCATGACCTTTACCTTCTTTTTGGTTGAAATCGTCGTAGGATATTTGACCAATTCTATGGCTTTGGTTGCTGACAGTTTCCACATGTTGAGTGATGTCGCAGCTTTGGTCGTTGCCTATCTTTCTGTTAAGGTATATTATAATTCAACATCTATTGTTCTCTTCTTTGATTTAGATTAGACAATACAATACAATGCAATTATTACTTTTGTTTTAAATTTCAGATGTCTCCCAAAACCTGGTCAAAGAATACTTTTGGGTGAGTAGTTGTTTAATACTATCTTATTGTACTAATTTTACAAATTACAATTTTGCTATGTAGATGGGCACGAGCGGAAGTTCTCGGCGCTTTAGTTAATGCTGTTTTTCTTGTCGCCTTGTGTTTTTCCATTTTAGTGGAATCGGTCAAAAGGTATTCATAACTTGTGCCATAAATTATTTACTAATATTTTGTTTCTTCTACTTTTCTTAGATTCATCCATAAAGAAGATATCGATCAACCCATGTGGATTCTTATCGTGGGAGTTATAGGTCTTTTGGTTAATCTAATCGGTCTTTGTATATTTAGACGTAAGCATCAGTATAAATTCTTTAGTTTTCATTATCCGATAAATGGCTTATGCTAATTTTTCATACTACGCAGATCATCACGGTGGGGGCGGACACTCTCATCATCATCACCACACCATCAAGCACCAATCTCAACTAACACGTATGGTGGCCACAGATGACAACGAAAATGATGAACGTGTTACTTCTCCTGAAAATGCTCCTGAACCCACTTCTCCAGATCATGATGTAAAGTCTGCCAGTGCGTCCCAGGTACAAAATAAATTTGTTTTTGATAAAACATTATTATTCCGTAATAGTAATGACACTTTTTCCTTGTGTTAAATAGATGAACATGCATGGGGTCTTCCTTCATCTTATGGCTGATGCTCTTGGTTCCGTGATCGTTATTATTTCTGCACTGATTATTTGGCTGACCGATTGGGAATTTCGCATGTACGTGGATCCCCTTCTCTCTGTCATCATGGTTTTCATTATCCTTTCATCCGTTTGGCCATTATGTAAGTTGGAAATGATTTCAATGTATTGTTTTAAAACCTGCTTCACGTAATTTTCATGGGCCTAAAAAACATTTGTAATTATTATTTTTAGTGCAAGAGTCTGCCATGATTCTTCTCCAAACTGTGCCAACTCATATTCAAATAGAAGATCTTAAAAACAAACTGATTAGTGGTGTTGAGGGTGTAATTAGCGTACATGAATTCCATATTTGGCAGCTAGCAGGCGACCGTATTATTGCATCAGCACATATTCGGTAAATATATTTATATGTATTGCACGAGTGTTTTGTTTCGAGAAATGGATAACACAAAAAAAAACTTTCCCTTACTAAATTATTCAGATGCCGCAACTTGACGGACTACATTCGCATCGCAGGAGAAGTAAAGGTTTTTTTCCACAAGGAAGGAATTCATTCTACTACCATTCAACCGGAATTTGTGGAGGTATATATAAAAAGTTTTATCAACTGTTTGTTGTTGAACAAGCTTGTGAATAATAAATGTGTTGAATAACAGCATTATCCTGAGTCACTGAGCACAAACCCATTGGATTGCGCGCTGTCATGTCCCAACCCAACTCCGGAAGCTGGAAATGGATGTGTCGCAAGCACTTGCTGCGGTCCCCAACGGGTTGGTAATTCTGACGGTGTAGATATACCTGGCGAAGGGGATCTACTTATTGTCGGCAATAATTCTTGTTAACTATAATGATGAGTTAGATGTATGATATTATTATAGAAGTAATTGTCAGGTCTCTCTTTCTACATCTTTAGATGAGGCAGTTGGCGAAGGACGCTAAATTCAATAATCACGCATAGCTTGCAAGAAGCACGAAGCCCAGCACTGTCGGTGAACTTGCTTAAATTTATTTGGCTGATCTCATCACATTCCGTGTAATTTATCTTGTTTCTGTAACACACTACAAAAAAATGTTCTTGCACTAACTTTTCTTCTATTGTTAACATTTCTGCCAAGTTTATAATACATTCATTATTAATTTATTAATATTTGTTACATTTTTTTTTTCTTTTTGGTTGTTGCATTTGTTTCTGCTTGTTATCTCATTTTTTTTTAAATTGCTAATCATGCATTGCGTTGCTTGAGTTGTGCTAAAGGTTGTTGTCCTGCTCAAATAAAACGCGTCCTCTAATCAATTGTCCAAGTACTTATAAAATTCTGTAATTGTGCCAAGTCCTGACCAACTTGTCTTGGTACATTATACAACAACTTCGGAGCTATTAATTTATTAAGAATTTATATCTAAGGTTAAATTAATCGAAAAAAAACAATAGTTTGTCAGTAACAATGACGAATGAATACCATGAAATGTCTTAGTCTTGCCTCGTTAAAGATTTAACCAAACTAACATTTACTGAATTTAATACGATCAAGGTGAAAGTGGCTTAAATCGAAAATAAGGTTATCTGATGGAGAATAGGCTTTCGCAATTCATCATCTCATGCTCATGAATAACAAAAATTAATAATACACAGACAGCTCACGTCTCGGTTAGTTTTTAAAATGTTTCGTTTCTGAAATGGTGATAATTGTACACTGCTTGGTTGTTATATTGCATATTTAACGTTATTTGTAAAAATTGTGTAAGAAAAAAGGGTTAAATTGAACCAGTGAGCAACATTAAATTTTGTATTTTTACACGGTCTACATAGCTAGTGATACTTTTAAAAATGGGTTTATATGTACAATGTGATTTAGTTGAATATGTGACAATCCATTGTCAACTGGGTTTGCCAACATTGAAATCCAGTGGTTACAATAACAATTTTTTTTTAAAATACAATTTGATTTATGTTTAGTCAGTCAATTTTCCTTTTTTTTTTGTCTAAACTCAACGTGAATCAAAAATTGTACATTAAACAAGTTTAAAATAAAATACCCAAATAACTCTCGATCAAAAGTACTTTGGGTTGATTTATTATTTTGTCTATTTCAATAAAGGAGTTTACAAAGTTGTTACCATACATTTGAGTACAAGCTGCATTTTTATTTCTGGATTGAAATTTCACGACAGCTAAGAACAAGGTAAAGCTTGGAAAATCTGTTTTACACAAATTAAAGGTCCCCAAATCTCAACTTTTACATTCTCTGCTATTTATCTTTTTAAACAAACACTATAACAAATTTTGACTATACTTTGTGATTTGATCATTATCATGATATGAAATATATGAATGTTGCGTATCGTTGGCATAATTTTATTTAATCCCTGGAATATCTGAATTAATGTGAGATCTCTAAGGCTCTATAGATTTGCGTGCATTATAAAATAGACGGATAATTGCTACGCATGCATCTCACCGAAATATATTTGGACTTAGATTAGACAACAAAACGAAGTTGCCTACGATCAAGCACAATTCTTTTTAAGTGTATATTAACCTAATTTTGGGATTACTGTGATGTGTGTACCACTATAAAACGATGGAAGGAATACTATGAGATTACGGATTTGAATAATAATGGTGATTCAATTGCATTGTTATCTTCGACCAGTAGCATTTTCTCCACCAGCTCATTTTTGCTCATTGCATCATCGTCTGCCCAACTAGGAGCAGGCGAGTTTCCGATCGAAAGCAGAGTTTCAGATTCATCATCATCCGCATCCGATAATTGCCCTTTCATGGAACATGATGCACTCATTATTCCCTCAGACTTGCACTCTTCCACTTCAAGCGTCGCAATTTCAGAATTGTCCCCTTGTCCAAGCATAATTTCACTAATCCCCCCATACTGAGTTCGAGAGTTAAAGTCATTTGAAGGGATTGAGATTTCTATAAACGTTTTATCTGCAGTATGCTCCCAGGATGTGGGGTTGACAGGAAGAAATGAAGGTTCCAGTTGTTGTTCGATTGGTTGTATTTCATGTATTTGTAATGTTGGTATATTAATCATCTCTTCTTCAGTGATCTCTTCTTCAGAATCAAGACATCTAACTCTTTCAATTACTGTAGAAATTGATTGCATAATGTGATCATCTGGGGGCCAACTCTGGTTAACACTCTCAAGCTTTCTTGTCTCTGGCAATGACAATACAGCTTTGGCTGCTGCTGTCATTGCCAGCATTGTCCGTTGCATTTCTGCCTTGGCCTTCAAAGATCGAGCTCGACGTTTCCTCTTTCTCTCTTCCAATTTTTGTTCGTCAGTCATTACTTTCTTTCTCTTTTTAGAAGAATGAGTGATTGTCTGAGAATTTGAAGCGTCCGAGTTGTTGTTATCTTGAAGAGAGATGGTTTGAATTCCATTTTCTATAAATGATGTTAGATCTGAAGAATCAAAAGTTTCATCTTTGCTGACATTGTTAATATTGTTTGTGCTATTTGTGAGAAGAGAAGAAGTTTGTGGTTTATTATCATTCAATGGCTTGCCAAGTTTACTAACATCTTCGGCATTGCTTATTGTTGTGTCACCTATTGGTGAATTGGAAGCAAGAATGGAATTATTTTCTTCATTTTCCTTAAAGTTTTGAGTTGCTTGTTGTTGAAAACTACTTTCAAACATGAACACTTCACATGGATTTTGAGTGTTTTCAGAGTGTTGTTGAGGTTGCGGAGGAGTTTCATCATCTAAAGTAATGGTTTCCACAGGAAGACTTCTCTTTTTGGAATATGTCTTGACTTGTCGTGGCTTCAATTTGGTTCGCCATTTTATTGAAGAGTTTTTCACTGGGGATGTTTTAGTCTGATTGGCTTTGAGAGGAAGAGGGACTTTTAATATTGGTGCAGAATCATTATCTTTATTGCCACGTGAAGCCTCATCTAAAGATCTTCGCATATTTAATTTGACTTTTGCGACACGACCAGATTTGATTTGTGAATTTCCATTCTGTACTTTAGCCTTTGGCCCGCCTGCAGCTTCAATTTGATTCTTGGGAGCTCCAAAACTACGATTACTTTTGCTGGAACTATTTTTTTCTATCTCTGATGTTGAAATTGAACGTTTAGTTTTTGAACCTCCAGGTCCACGAATTGCGTGACGTTTGGGCGCAGGCTTTGGACCTTTTAGCATGGAAGGCAGTGGTTTTGTACATTTATTTTGAATTCGCACCTTTTGAGAAACATTTGCAGCTTGAACACACTTTGGACAAATTGGCAGCCGATGGGGCCTTGGAGCACAACTTGCAGTTACTTTGATACACTGATAATGAAATCTTGTTGTGCAGGTGTCACACTGGATATTGAAATCTGAAAAAAATCAAATTATCCAGTTTAGTTATTATCTCAATTTACACTAATAGGCAGTAGATTGTCATTTAAATATATATTTACTCTTCTTATACCTGTTCCATAACACACAAAGCAGCAGGGTATTAATGGATGTTGAGGTACATTAGAAGAAGAAGGTATTGGATCGGATGAAGTACTTGCTTCATTATTATTGTTAGAAATAGACTCTAATCGCTTGGATCTCCGTGTTGTCTGAAATTATGTTGTTGTTATTTATTTTTTTTTTAAATTATATTGATTATTATTATTATCAAAAAGTAAAAACATTGAAAAACTTACCAACTCATCGAATTTGAGAAAACCATTTGATGTGTATTTTGGATTAATTGTAGCAGTTCTTCGACGCCTTTCCACTTTCCCAAGTTGTTGCTTTCGAAGTTCCAAGGCTTCTTGGGACAACAGGCCAAGGCTTTTCAAAAATTCATCTTTGCTGCATTGTGCGGAAGGATGAACGAGCTTTGTAACTTTCTTTTCCGGCGACTTTATTACATTAATTGGAAGCTGTGAAGAAGTAGATGGAGAAACAATTCCTTCAAGAATTGCTTCTTTCTGTAATTCAAGTTAAATTTTTTAAAAATCCAAATTCGAAACTTTTCATTTTTTGTACCATAAGTCTGTCAATTCTTCTCAATTCCGACTTTAGAAACTCTGATTCTTGTTCTCCCTTTATGTTCTGAAATTATTTAATTTTTGGTTGTTAATTGAGTTTAATATTAGTGTATTAAATTATGGGACAACAAAAAGACTACTTATTCATACTTTCACATGTTGAGATTCTCCAGGTTTAAGGTCCTCGTCTAAATAGTCTTTAAGACGCTGGAAACAAAAAGATTTCCAGTTAACCCTTCTTCAACATTCAACAATTAAGCTAACTGGGGACTGGGGGGGGGGGGGATTGAATCTCTCTCTCTCTGGGGATGAATTGTAGGTTGGTGGGACATACCTCGTATTGGTCGCATAGTCGTATGAAGATGTCCTGGAGATAGTCGACCCTCACTTCCGCCTCCGCCGTCACGGTGAGATGGACGGAAGGGAACGGATGGCTCAAGTCCATTATCTTTATGATTCTTTGCCAACCAACTGATGTTTAATTGTTTCACCCCAATCCAATGGCAAAATCTAACAATAGCCAAAACGCTCGAGCCCTGGGCAACCTGAGACTACATATAAGCATATATATAAGATGCATTTGGGAAATTGAGACGGTGTCACTTGATCTCTGGCCACTGCAGCCGTGGTGGCCTCTTCTGTCCGCCCTTCCCAACAATTAAATTTGGCGGAACTTTGTGGTGGCCTACCAGTAAATCAAGAATGGCGAAGCGAAAGGCCAGCACACCGGCGGAGGAATTGATGAATGGGGACGACGCGGACGCTCGGCGTCAATCCCGCTCATCCCTGGGGATGGAAGGTTCGTCCACGCCAAAAAGATCCATGGGCAACAACGTCCCCCAGAAAACGCTGTCCTTTGGGTCCCCCGTGAGGATGAAGCAAATAAAGCCAAGATTTAAGAGTTTGGATGGACAAGTGTCGGAAAAGATGGTGAAACTCAATCAAGCATTTCTAGGCCAAATCGCCAAATGTACAAAGGAGACGCCGGACGCAATCATGTTCCCTGTATTGGAGTCTTACTTTAGACATGTTCACGATGTTCTAACCCCACATTTGCCCAAATATCTTACGCAATTGGATGATAAAGAAGGATTCAAGGACGTTGCAAAGTTTCTAGATAAATTTAAACGCGCTTTAGGAAAGGATGATGAAGAAGAAGATCAGATAAGTAATAATAACAATACGCCGAAGAAGAATACCACACCGCCAAAGCTTCCTCCGAGTTCTTTTGTCGCTGTTGCGCCAGACAGAAAACTTGCGGTCCCTGCTGGCACTTCCAGGGAAGAAAAGTTTGGAAATGTGTTTGCCAATTTCAGTTTTGGAAAACTAGCCAATACGAATGCAACTAATGAAGTTATGGATATGGAAGCAGAAGTACCACCGAAAAACGAATTTAATGCAGTCAAAGAAAATAACACTGTATTCGACATCGGGTAAAAATCTAAAAAATAAACAGCATAAACAGTTATTTTTATCTTACTTTTTCCTCAATAGATCCAAAGTATTTGGAAAAGTTGCCAACGAGATTAAGGATCCTTACA
>JAQIXN010002153.1:0-13030 GCA_034698145.1 Proisotoma minuta
ATTTTTTGAATTTAAAAAAAATGTGCCTGATGGGAACTGCTCTTGAGAATATGTTCCCCAATTTTCAGGTCGCTAGATCAAAAACTCGGAAGATGCGGATCGTCAAACCGAAAAAACCGAATTTCGAAAACGGGCGGGAATTTTAAAAAACAATATTTTTTCTCCTCATAATTCGACCATGCCGAATGGATCTAGCATAACCGGGATAAAAAATTCAAAGTTGACGGCCCGAATAACACGACTATCTTTATTCCTAGTCATCTCAGATTTTGAAATTTTGAGTTTCCCGCGATTTCGATTTTTGAACATGCCTTGGCGAAAAAATTCCCTTTGGCGCAAAAAAAATCCCCCGTTGTCGTACAATACCTCATTTTTCTCAGAAACGCTTGTAGCATCTAATAAAAAATATTTGGAAGCGGAAAAAAAATCACACAAAAAGTTCAAAGTTTTTTCCCGTTTTTTGGCCAATGACCTGACTCATGACCTAAGGTTGACCTAAAAAAATCGGTTAATGCCGATCTTAATCAAACTGTTTGAAGATTCCACATACAAAATTTTTTAGACGTAGGTACACGGAAACATGACAAAAAAATGTTTTTTAGGGGGTTTGCTATATTGTTTTTTATATTTAGTTACTTGAAGTATATTTTATATTTTTTTTCAGACATCTGGGACGGCGAGGCGAAAAGTGTATGTACATAAATAAATGCATAATATTTATAATAATAATATTCATTTTACAGCACTGTTTTAAAGAAAGAACGAGATCATTGTTACGCGAGTGGTATCTTCAGGTTAGAAATATTTTATACATCAATAAAATTGTAATTTTCTAATTGAAATTTGTCTTAATTTGCCCAGGACCCGTACCCAAACCCCACAAAGAAGCGCGTAAGATTTGACCTTAAAATTGACCTTTTTTGACCTGACATGACTTAAGTGACATGTATGCAAAGTTTCATTCAATTTGGGTGCTTTGTTCAAAAGTTATGATGACTTACGGACGGACGGACAATGCGCTCACAAACTATGCTAAAGATAACATGATTTTAATTTGTTATACAGGAATTAGCACAAGCCACAGGACTTACGCCCACGCAGGTCGGAAATTGGTTCAAGAATCGGAGACAACGAGACCGAGCTGCAGCTGCTAAAAACAGGTGAGTAATTCAAGCAATTAATTATTGCATTTCCCAAATAGATTGTTGGTACTTAGTAGTTGTTCGGTATCAAGTATGAGATTTGTAGCCACACCCACTGAAAAGATATTAGCATGTTTGTACGCGGGGCGATTTGAGAGCAATTATTGTCATATGCAAGTACATTGTACTTAGTTACTTAGTACAGATATATTTATGTGATGCATTTGTGATTTTTTTTATTAGTCTCAAAATCGATTTTGTCCCAAAAAAAGTGGATTTGATATGTTTTGTTTCCTGTTGTTTTATTTTATTTTGCCATTGAATCCATTGCAACTGGTTACCAACTGGTGCGAGTAATGTGATTGAGAATGAGATTGAAAATAGATTCTTCTGCTTGATAAACTAAATCAAAAAGAGCCCCAAGCCCCAGAACAAAGCAAAACAAAACAAAATGGAACTCAACACGGGACACAATCAAACAGCAACTTTTTGTCCCTTGTTGAAAATAATCCAATGGGAAATTTGTTTTTAGACAAGCAAAATTTTGCGAGGGTCCGTTTAAACGGCAGTTCGCATAAACTATCAAATTTGCCTTTAGTATGTACCTAGTTGAAATGTGATAAGCTGACTATAATTCCCTATAATTTGGGATCAAAGAGACTTTTTGATTCCCTTTCCAATTTTTCAAAGGATTTTGCTAATCAGCACGGATACTTTGATATCTCTTGTTCCAGCATTAGCTTGTTGTTAGTTGAGAATAGGAGACTATGATATGGAGTTAAGCCTTCTAATAAGACACCTTTTCCTTGTTATCTGAAGCTGCTGTAAGGCGAGACAGACATTGAGCAGCTTTAAGGGGCTTACGAAAATTGGAGTATCAAAGTCTCCAAAATACTCAAAATCCTTCTTTTTCTACTAACAAAAGTCTTTGCTACAATTTTGCCAAAAAAAAACAAACAGTGAATAAGTAAAGTCGAGATAGAGTCGGACTTCCGGCGAGAATTCATAAATTCATGACACGATTTGTGAGAAGGGAGCTGATAATGGGCCTGTAAATGTAAATTACACGGTTCTCTCCTCCAATTTATCCCCTATCATTTTATGTCAAATTTCAAAGGAGTTCAAAAATGTAAATGAGAAGTTGGCAGTTATATACAGAACTTCATCTTTTAACTTATCTGTTGGATGGAGGGAGCTAAATAAATGGGATAAGGAAGGAAGACAACCCGCTGTCTCATTGTTACGTAATAATAATTGCAGACAAAATGTGCGCTATTGCTTGCTTTGGTCATTGGATTCTTGACGTTTATAAAGTGGGAGACGATATAAAATGAGTTGTAATGCATCCTGTAATTACAACTCAATTCAATATCCATGCAGGCCAAAGTTCAAAGCTTTTAAGCACTAGAAATTTAAAGACCCTTCAATCTCCAACAATGGACAGAGCTGAAAACAATATTTTGCTTTCTATTTAACAAGAGCGTGTATTTTATTTGATCCAAATTATTTCCCAAGTGTATGTATTTTTGAGCCGGTGGGCGGATGTCGTAGTGAAATGTACACGGAGTGATCTGATGATGGTTCTTTTGTCGGGGGATCAGTTTTCGAACTATTTTTTTTTCACTGATGGAAATGATCATTAGTTGGATAAAGATTTGAAATTGGAGACCAATCCAAAGCAGTTCTCTTGGGCATTGTTCCTAACCGGTAGTGTATCAGTGTCAGGAGATTAAACTAATGAGATAAGATGATGATGATGACCTTATGTTACTAAAATATTTCGCTACAATATGTTGAATTAATTGAGCTGAGGGTGTTGTTGGTCATTTAATTTAAAATGGTGAGATATGGATTGCGTGACTTGTGGGAATTGAAGATGAAATTCATTATTATTCGGTGGCAGGCTGCTTTGTTTGTGGTGCACCATTGTTAGCTACCAAATGAGAGAACATTAATAACAGTGAGGAATTACTTCTGGAAGTGAATTGTTTGGCCCTCAATAATCGCCACTTCACGTCATTAATATCCTCTATCTCTTTTAATGCGGGGAAAGTTACAACCAGAGATGATCCATGAATTTGAACGTCAACAATTGAGAAGGATTTTGGGAATTTTATCACTGATTTGAGCGGAATTATTATTGGCTAATTATTTGGGTGATTTTTGGACGCTCCTTTTCTGATCGCCTGGAGGGAATTGTTGTATAAAGTGCCAGGAAGAATGATTATCCATCAAATCATTCACCTTATGAATTCACCCTCATCACCTTCAACTCTTCAAAAACTTACTCTTTTCATAATTTTTTGCTGGCATCATTTTTTATCAAAAGGTTATTAAAGTTTGTCCCGCTTCCACTGCACGCTCAGCTCATAATTACTCGGTAATAAAATATGGATAAAGTGATCAATGTTTGTATCTAACCCTTTTTTAGCCAATAATGCTCTACCAATTTCGGATGAAAAGTGACGTCGGTCTTCTTATATTTCACAATCAAACTCAGAACACGCCATCAAAAAAATGCCCAAAGTTTAGGATCGGATTTCAAAGATTTGTTCTTTTTACTTTGCAAAATTGATTTAAACTTGTGACAGTTTTTCTGAACTCTTTAAAATTTTGAACTTGTGGAGAAGTTACAAATTGCTAAAACTTGTTTTTTATACGTGTTGTTGTTGTGAATCCACTCTTTTGTCATTGGATGTATCAGTTTTTGAAATTCTATCCTCATCCAGATCTGGTTGCTTTGCTTTGCTTGCATTGCATACGTAATCAACTTGATCTCATCAAATGAAGCAATTGACCAAAAGCAATGCAATGCAAGCCTCCTTTCTATTCATTCATCGCATTGTATTTTGCTCTGGATTGAGTTTAAAATTCAATAAGCAAAATGCAAAGAAGGGAACTTTTTGTATTCATACATAACTGGGGAGCTTGAGGGGAAGGAGTGAGCGTAATTTGTAAATGTTTTTGGAGCAGAAAGTCGGGTTTTGTGAGTTTTCTCAATTTGTAAATGAGATAAAGAGAATTCAATTCGTAACAACAAGAATAGAATCATGCAATCGGCTAATTTCATCAGGAATAAATTCCAACTTTTCTTCTTCTCCCTCCGCTTTTTATTAGCTTGTGCATGATGACATAACTTGCTCATTGAACCAAATATATATATACAAGGAAAATGAGAAGCGCAAACAGATTTTTTTTTACTATTTTACTAATGCAATGACATGACAGAGCTTTGTAATGAGAAACAAAACAAGAAACTGGTAATTCGCCAGATTATAAAAAAAGAGTGTAAGGCTTATCATCAAATGTCTGCTGTCAGTGTTTGTAATTGTTGCTGGGATTGGTTGAAATCCAGACCCAGTCCAGTCTGCACGTTTTTACCGTAATAAATTCAACTTCATGACTAGACTCCAACGGCCATTCCACAGAGAAGAGATTAATAAATGGCGGTGCAAGATTTTTTTATCCTTTTGTTGTAGCCAAAACCACAAACAATCGGTTATAGTCCCTAATTAAATTCAAAGCCTACGCTTTGTTTATATTTAAACGTTTCAAGTAAAATTATATGAAAAACTAAATATTTTCCGTCTCAATAGTATTTTACCCCATGCTGGGCTCACAGACTGAGAGTAACTTTACTTTGGATAAATATGTCTGCTTAGTATTTATTTATTTACATGAATTTATGATTTTGAATTAACGCTTTCTCGTTGCAAGCAATTCGTTTAATAATATTTATTAAGACTTGCGGTTTTTGTGGTCTTTGAGGTGTTTATGGTTTTGTCAGCGGTTTTTAAACTCGGAATTTATAAAGTGCGATTTCTAATGCTGTGTGGTGGTGAATTCTTTGTGGTTTGTACATATTTTATATATACTTTGAGAGCAAGTTTTAAGTTACTGATTTAGATCCGAACAAATGTAGTTTTGTTGACCCAAGTGATAAAAGCCGATTAGGAATTAACTTGATGTAAAAGCAGGCTGTTGTTTGATGTACTTTACTTGGGAAAACAAAGGGGAAATTCAATATTGCAAATAAAATTCGTCTCTTCCCCTTCCTCGTCGCCCTTCAAATCCATCCAATAATTTATTTATGTATGTATGTATGTATGTATAGTTTTGAATGAGTACTTGGAATGAGAGTGAGAAGAAAGAATTTTGTCGTGAAATGAAGCTTGTTCCAAGCAAATCTTTCAGCGTTTTTGCCAATTATGTGATAAAGAGCTGTAGAGGCTATGTGATGTATATAATGAGCCATATCCACAGCTGCGATTTGAGTTTAATTAGTGTGACGATGCAGTTTTAGGTGGAAATTGCTAAAAGTCACGCTTCCCTCTTTAGCGAATTGCCAAAACTATCATCTTGTTCATTTGTCCAGGGCATGACTCTTTACAGATAATTGCATCGTTCGTGAGCATTAAATTTTGAGTGTATGCATTTCCAAAATTCTAAGTGGCTGTTGGCGTTGGTTGGGTTTGGGCTTTGATTTGTGCGTATGAGTTTCATTTTAAGCTTGAAATCCACACTCCTCCTCCTAACCATTTAAATGGTCTCTGACTTTTGCTCTTTTCATAGTACTGATATTTTATAATTTTACATTTAGATTGCAAATATTTCATTCCAGATCATTTGTCAAATGTTTAAAATATTATTTTCCTCACTCACTTCATTATAAAGCCGTGAATGGGCTTTTTGCTCTGGATTTATTTTGTGCCTCTTTCCAAATCTCAATTGACATGTCATCCTCCTGTCAAGCCATCAGCTTGTACGACGTGTTATATACCGGGTGTGGCTACGCTTACTTAACAGATGCCCCATTGTACTCTTGTTCCCTTGCATTACAAAATTTAAACTTTTCGTTTTGAGTTAATCCACAGCGAAATCGAAACCACCACTTCCTTTCCTTTATTCACAAATAATAAAAGACAAATCTGTAGTTAAGCTAAAGAGACCAAGAATGTCATTCATCTTAATTTCCAATAATCTAAATTATTATCCAATATTCATCATGTTTGTTATATTTTATTGGGGCAAGCATAGATTACAGAATGTACATATATCAAATTACAATGAATAAATTTCTATTTTGTTTTTCTCAACAGAAGACTCCATCATCATCTTGGACTTGGGGGGAAACGACCAGAGTCAACCGACACTGACGACGGGGGAGATGACAAGACTCCTCCACATTCCCCTGCCCCTTCTGACATTGGTTCGGACTCTGACTTATCTTTGGGGACAAATAGTCCACCACCGCCAAACACCTCCATTTCCTCACAATCATCCGTCTCATCCCCAAACCACAACAATCAGCCACCAGGGGGTCCTCCAACTGCCCATCCTTTTAGTGCAATGTTCCCGGGCCTTTCGGGGTTTGGTCCGACAATTCCTATCCCGGTGGCTTCTCTTGGTCATTTGGCGGGATTTCCTTCCCCTGCTCATATGAGCCTGCCACACCCACATCATCACCATTTACCCCATCACGGTTTATCTCCCGGGGGCCTATTCCCTTCTCTAGCGTCCCTTCATGGCTTCACTTCCGCAATGTCTATGCAGGGAAAGACGGGTTTTTTCAATATGGGTGGATTGGAGCTTCATAGACCCTTCTTGAAACAGAGTTCTCCAGAAAGGTCAAGTTCGTCCTGACTTTTTAAAAATGACATAAATTAAAAATTGCGACTAATTTTAATGTGCGTGCTTTTTCATAAATTTACTTTTAAAAAGCGGCTAGGTGCAATATCTTTTCGTGACTTTTCGTTGTTGTATTGCATTTGTAAATTGTACCTGTAAATAGTAAAATTGAATGCAGAGTGTCAAAAAATATAGGCTATAAGGTATTTTATTTATTCACTCTAATTTATTTATTGCATTGAAGCAAATCAAATACAACGCGCTTGTTAATGGTATTACAAAGTAAAGTAAAATTAAGTCATTTGCGGAATCAAGATACCAAATAAAGAAAAGTTTCAAGTTATATTTTTTTGTTTTTTTTTCTTTCTTTTCAACTTTTAAAATTGTCTGGGGGCGTTGGGTTGAAACCAAGTCAGTTTTTCTGCTCTGGAAGAGATTCCAGTTTTAAATGTCTGAGCCACTTCCACTTCTATGATGGCCGATCCGGTTTAGTTTAGTTACTTATTTAGTTTGGCTGTTATTGTTGAAGTTGAGGAGTGAATGCGTTATTTTAATCTAATCCCAAGATCTCTATCTGCCCCTTTATACTCAGTAAGAAAGAATAGAATGGAGAACGAATAGTCCCTTATGCATATGTCAGCCTAAAATTTCATTCAATTTCATTGCTTTCATTCACTCCATTTAATAAACTGCACAAATGTCTGTCTGTCCCTTCTACACATGTTCATTACATCCGTTTGCAACTTTTGGTTTCTATTCAAGGGAAGCACAAACAAAAGTTTATTTGCATATTCCCCGCTCAAATTTCAACCGTTTCAACCATTCAAAGGCACCATAAAAATTTTGCGCGAAAGAATTTCAAAGTATCCAGTTCATTAAGCATCGCATAATATACATAATCCTTAAGCGGATAATGCTCCGGCCTCACATTAAATGAAACCGACCCAGTTTTTCCAAAATACAAATGCAAATCTCTGCCCATTGTTGAGCATCTAATATAATGACTAGTAATGTGAAATGGATAATCCCGAGTTTTGGCACCCTCTTTTCCCCTCATTGTTACAACGAATCTCTCTCTCTCTCTACTTAAAAGTTTTCAGACAATAATCAGATCATCACACCTTTTATATACTTACTCAAAGTATGTACATTGCAAAGATTTTCCCCAAGATTAGGCTAACCAGAGAAAACAATGCTACGTGGGCCACAAAACAAGGCATTTGCTTTTAGTGGCCATTATCCCTTCAGATTATGCAACAGAGCAAATTAGCCATGTATAATGCGAAGGCTTTTGGGACTACTAATGACAAAGGCTAATCATCCGATCATGGCAAACGGTTCATTTGAGATTTTTATTATATTGTACAAATGATGGTAGGTGGACACCTTTCACCCAGCAGCAAAAGAACAGCAGCCAAAAGATAGCTCCCAATGATAAAGTAATAATAAATGCCTCTAAATTCCTCCTGACCCAACTTGACCTTCGAGTTGCTTAAAAACAAAGAGCCAATGAATTTGAGCATCTTGAGACTTGTTATCAAGTAGTTATTCGATACTTGTACAAAATCCCAAACCACAGTGAGTATGACTTGAAATAATAATAAAGTGACATGACACAACATAAAAATGTCAGTCACTCAAAAGAGCTGCTGAAGAAGTTTAGAGTAAGTGTGATTTTAGAACAATAATAAAAATAATTCCAGCTCCAGAGTCCATTATAGTGATACGTGAGAGTCTTTTTGATCAGATAAAGGAAAGCAACCACGGGCTTATTGATTAGCTCTCCTAGCATAGCTATTAAGTTAAAAGGTATTAATGCATATTTCTTTCTGCTGCATTTGTTGGAAGTGTGAAGTAAGTCTTGATCCTGCTAATAAAAGGGCTCTTTGTGAGACATGTCATGTCCATCCTTTAATCCCCGCTGATGTGACACCCATCTGACAAATATACTTCTCAACCAGTAAACTAAATAAATCCAAACATTCTAAGGGACAATAACTCTAATTTCCCAAGCTCAACCATCAGCCTCGTATATTTTTAAATGTCTCTAAACTAAATATCCTAATAATGAATGCAAAACATTAACTTTGATCAATGCCATCTAACGGATGTTGCCACCATTTACGCAGGCATCACACACACACGCACACGTTTTGTAACACACAAAGTTATATAATTTGCTGTGGTCTGTTACTACCAGATTACGAGGTGGTTGGTTTTACCTATACAACTTGATGGTTTGGAATTCGGTGGAAAGAATGAGTAGTTGATTTGAGTGGACATGGGAATTGAGGCAGAAGTTGTAGCAGTTCTTTGTTCAGACAGGCGGAATGATCACCACCAGGGAATCAAAGCAAACAAAGTACGCAACCCTTTTGTTATTCTACTTGATCCCAAAACTAAACTAAGCTAAAACACTACAAATACCTAGGCAAAAAAAGAAAAGAAACTGCCGATACAAAGTAACTCTATCCGATTTATTTAGGACTCGAAAAACAAACCAAAAGCTTATAAACTCTTTTCTTTTTCCTCGTGTATAATGAATTTTGTACCACATTTTATTTCCAATAAATAATGCGAATTAAACAAAGCCAATGCAGGTGATGAGATTGTGACATGAGTTGATGTTTAGATGATGAGGGAGCATGGGATGGGCAATCGGAGATGTTTCTTTCCCAAAAAGAGAGAACTGTGAATTCTGCAATGAAGACGGGCCCAGAATCCTCCCTTTCCATCGAATCCCTTGTCCTTTGAAGTTGGGGCAGTGTTAACGGCACCTCCGATTCCGAACCCGGCATTTGTTGTGTAGTTTCCAAATCGGTCGTCATTCTTGACGTGGTCAGGTCCAAAGAATTCCTCGGATGCTTTCTCGACATTGAACTCTCCATTGTCGAAGGCTCCGAATTTCTGGTTGGCCAAACGGTAGTTTCCAGAGTTGGAATCTTGAGCCCAGTTCTATAGGGTACACATATATTTGTATGCAATTTACTGACAATTTAAGTAATTCGATATCGTACCTGCCACTTTTCGTTGTAGTTTTCGAATCCTCCCCACATCGTCTCGTGGTTCTTCTCCCAGTAAGCGGGATCCTTCCATTTGTCGTCTCCGGGAGAAGCTCCTACGACACCACCTCCGGCCCCGACCTTGTTGTTCCCAAGGGCCATGTAGCCTGTGGAGGCATCAGCTTGACGCTTCTTGTTTGCTGACTCCTTCTCCTCAGTTTTTGTGGGGCTGGGGAAAGCTAATATTTTTTTGAAAAATGAAAATGATGCATTTCTATTTATTTATTTTTTTAGATATTTAATTTCTTTGTAAAATTACCCAAAACTGCGGCTACTGCAAGTGCAACCACACAAAGTGCTAGATAAGCCCTCATTCTAAGGCTGGAAATGTGACCGATTGGGCCTAAGTAGAAAAAAGTAATGACCAACTTAAGCAACCTAGTTGGAAATGTTTAGATTTTTAAAGAAGGTTAGCATGTTAGATAAGTGTAAACAGTGGGGTAATTTATGGAGCTATTACTTTTCCGGGTTCATTGTAATAATCATGTCATAAAATTAAAATTCATTCTTAGCTTTGCTGTCTTCACAATTAAATTAATTCATTCATATTGACAGTTCGTGCCTAATTGTTATTAATTTTTATCCTGAAACAATGGCTCAACTCAAAGTTAATCAGGGCAGCTCAACTAGCAACATTCAACAATGACATCAAAGAAGCAAAGACATGTAAAGCAAAACGAGTCTCAATTAATTATTCAGTTCGCCCCAGCAAAATTTTTGAGAGTTTGATGATGACTGAAAAAGAAAATTACTTGCTTTAGTTTTAATTAATGAGTGCGAAACATTCTTTTGCCCCCCGCTGACTCTGAGAATGGTGAAAAAAGAAATTAAGTAGAGTGTGGATGACAGATAAAAGTATTAGTACTTACAGTTAAGAATAATTTGTACAAATCATGCTAATCTCGTTGGTGGCTATTTAAGTTGATGGATTGTGAAAGACAAAACAAATCATTTTATTTTTATTGAGGCCAACGTTGTTTTGGGCAGCTGAGGAATGTCCCTTGACATGGATATTGCTACTGTATGAACATTATTGAACAGTATCCTTTTACCTCTCCGTATCCATTTCACTCTGCTTCCTATTATGTAATGTTGCTCAATAATTTGAAATGTTTTGTCTTGTGGGAAAGTATCGGTTTTCAAGTAAATCTAGTAAGTTTTGATAAAGTATCAAGTATTTTTATTGACAACAAAAGGAAACGAAGAAAGTGAAATGAAGTGGAGCTAATTTGCCCCGATCTCTCATCTTCACGTACAAATTTCTTATTTTAAGGTTTCCAAAAGTATTTTGTGTATAGAATGTCACTGGTTTTATTTCTGTAATAATAACAATGTGTAATTAAGCCATCATTCATAAACCGTAATGACATGCACACAAATTATTAATGTTTTCTAGGAAGTTGTTTGCGGTTAATCTAATGCAGCAACGTTTTCTTTGAAGAGAAACTAAATTTTGTTGGAGAGTGATAATGAAAGGGTTGTCAACAAGGAGCATTAGCTAAATATTTGAGGAGTAAGAAAACTGGGAGACACAATGGCCCTCATTTATGTCAGATTGGAGAATGATAGGGCACAAGTGTCCATTCCTTTGGCCACCTTGCTTACTTATTGTAAATAATTATGATGACATTACAAATGAGGAGGGGACAGTTTAAATTAATGCCTAAATTCGTTGTTGGTTGTACAGGTGTTCAGTAAGAGTGGAGGAGTATAAGTCATTAAGTTCTCTGCCTTGTTACTATTATATTGTGGTAATCCATTGTCATCTTAAACACTTATTTGTTTGGCTTTGGCTTAGCTTAGCTTCAAAATTTGATAGCCCACAATAAATTCCATTCTCGGAAAAGTCGATGGACTTGTCAGAGTTGACAAGACATGTAGTATTATTGGAAGTATTTAGTTGGGGTAATGAGGTGTAAAAAAGGGTTAAGTTCCCTCCACCAGTGATCCATGAGAATTTTATACGTAAACAGAGCTCGTCAGTTTTTGACATGGATGTTCCTTTGCTTTATTTGCTCAGGCAGACAGCTTGGGGTCTTCGTTGACATCATTGTGTCCCGAGTGCCTTTTGTTTATTCAATGAATTTAAGCTCTCCTAATTTAAAATCCGGAACTCATTTAAATGCACAATGGAAATGTAGCAGAACTCCAGCAGAGATGTGATGATACGATTTGTTCAGAGGACAAAGAGAGCTCAAGAGGTGTCGAGGGGCCAGGTCAAGTGAAGTGCTCACTGAACTTCCCTATTCTTGACATCTCCGGCTCAATTCCATCCAACTCACTACTTATGACCTTCTCGTATGTCCAGGATGTCACATAATGGAAGGAATTGATGGGGAAATCATCATCATCATTATATGGATGGTAAATAAATAATCAAACATCTTTGGGACGAAATGAATGCATCAAATTATTTCATGTTTGCTTGAATTTTACTCTGATTTGTCAAAGTCAAAGGATTTTAGTTTATAGTACATAAAGATGATTTTGTGGTACTTTATACATACGTGGTTGGTAGATGAAAACTGAGCAAATTGGATTACACGGTATGTGCGTGTAACAAAAGATTGCATATACATTATTGTGAATTTATATTAATCAAAGATTTAAGATAGCAACTCGAGCGAATTATTCTTTGAGACTTTACAAATTTCATGGTTGGGCAAAAAGAAAAGATTTGAAGAGAGAGAGAGAGAGAGAGAGAGAGAGACTTAATCTTGATTATTTGATTTTGGATTGTTTAATTCTGGTCTTTTGAGAAGGTGTAAATAGGACAGCTCATGATAAATGTTGACATGAGGCTGACCATGGGTGGAACTGACACTAATGGGGTTGTTGGAATGAGGGAAATCAACAACAGGACAACAAATCAGGGATGATGATCAATGGTCAATTGTCCGATCTAAATTGAAAAATTCTGTCTCCCATTGTTACTCGCACTTCTTCCTCTCGGCAAACAGAGTGTGAAATAAATTGCATTTTTCATTTCCACAATCAAATATATCATTGCACACGGATCTATATAGTAAAGTATCGATAGTCTCAATCTGCCTCCATTTGGTAAAGACACACACTGTGTTTTCATAAAACAGCCAAGTTAGTTAATAAACTTCTTTGTACATTGAAGGGCTGAGCAACGAAACCCCCAATCTCAAAACGCCAATTTTGTTGCCAACAGAAATTTTCGAAATTTTTCAA
>JAQIXN010002154.1:0-13024 GCA_034698145.1 Proisotoma minuta
GAAATGGTTTTAGGGTTTTTAGGAGCATGGAATTGAGATTTCATTTCCTTTTATTACGTTGTGACATTGTGTCATTTGGAGGGAGCGTCCAACTTTTTCCTTCCCGGAAGGAGAAAAAGGGCTTTTATATAAAACGGGATGAAAACGTGGAAGATCGTAAAAGGATTTTTAGGCTGAAATATATTGGTTCCATTTCATCGGATAAAATAAATTTTGTTATGAAGCCCCTGCGAAACTTGAGTAGAGTTGGAAGGGAGGCAAGTTGAGAAAATCAAATGACAAGACTATATTGCAAAGAATCCTATTTCTACTTACAGATATAATAAACAGACAATTTGGTAATGTTGTAAAATCTGCAAAATTTTGCCAAAATTGCAACCGCAACTTAAAGGGCTTAATTTGAATTCAACCGGCTAAATTAATTATTTGCATATTTTTCAGCCAAAGGACCTTAATTGCTACGAGTTCATAGTTTTAGATATTTTTTAATAAGTAGATGGAATTTATTTAACAAATTTTAGTTTCAAAAAAATGATTTTTGGTAAAACGTTGGGAATTTATTTAAATGACGAGAAGCCCATTCTTTTTGTTTGTTTTACAAAATAAGGTGTAAAAGGGCATTTTTTCAAGACCAAATAAAAATTTACAGGGTAATTATGAGAAGGAGTACTTTTGTTTGAAAATTTTTAATTGACTGCTATAAATATTCATTTGAAAATTCATTTATAAAATTCCTTTATATAATTCATGGAATTTGAGCATCTGAAAATATCCAATATTTATGCTTATGCTGCATTTTTATCCCTATTTTACACACCAACTTCCCTTCCTTTGTTCCCTTTCGGGTTTTACCCGAATCCGGATTTTACTCGGACTATTTTCCAGAGATCTACTTACCCGGAGAAGGGGAAATTCATCTGGAGATAAATATACAAAATAAGCCGAATTTTTATCATTTCGGTCTAAAAATTAATTAAATATCCTCTAGTCTTCATGTTTACTACCAAATAAAGTTATTTAGCTAAAACAAAAATTGATTAGGCAGGAATTACCAATTTCCTACAAGTTAACTGGGAAACATTTGCAGTGAACTGCATTTGAAGAATTGATTGTAATTGTTGCGGCTTTTTCCTTTGACAACAATGGTAAGATTTTTTAATCGTTCTTTTATGCATGCATGCAAACTGCATGATGCAATTTACATGCATGCAAGCATTGAAGCCGGTTGGAATCTGGCCAAGCAAAAAAACAATTAAAAGCTTATTTGCTGTTTTGGTGAAAAAGAATATTTTTGCTTATCAAAAACTATGAATTGTAGTTTATTTGACGGGTGGATTTAACTCAGTTGGCGAAATAAAACAATTAAAAATAATAAAGCATGGATTTTTTCATCCAAACACTCTAAACTTTTTTTCTGCTAAATATTTAGCAGACTTTTCTAAATATTCACTTCCAATCGGAACAGTTTTAAAAAGCTTCCAAAAATGGGGAAAATGTTGGAAATTTAACTTGACTTACGTATCTTTAGATTTTCATTTAAAAGCATTTTTTGCTGATAACGAATGATTTTAGGAGGAGCCTTCGCATTTATCTATTTCGTTTTTCCGACACAATATTCATCAATTAACATCAATTTAACTTTGACATCTTATTAACTTTACTTATTTAAAGCCAAAAACTAAACTTGGCCCTTCACTAATTTCCAGTTTGACCTTTCTGATGACGAAAGGATGTTGCCACTGGCGCTGGATGAAGCCTCTTCAAGCCCAGGGAAAAATCCTCGTCGAAAAGCCAGCAGCAAGGCCAAAAAGCCGAAACCTAAAACGGATAAATCCGAGGGAGCAACCTTTCTCGAGGGGGTGGGGATCCTCTTCTTGTGCGGGATTATATATTATTGCTATGCCAACTACAGTCGGCTCGCCCCGCCCCCAAATAATACAAATTACGAAGTTATCAAACGCGAGGATGGAATTTATACTACGAATGCTTTGGCCAAGAAAATTGTGGATATATTTTACAATTTGGGGGCTCTGGCTGCATCCGTAAGAAACAAGCCATTTTTTTGTACATTTTGACTTTAAATTTGAGAAAAAAAGTTGGAAAAATCGCAAAATGCAAATACACCTCAACTGCTTTTACCAAATTTTGAACTTTCAATAACGTTTTTTAACAGAAGCTGAATATCGAAAAATTTTCGGAGGAGCTGAACTCATATTTAGACCACCGCTTTCAATCTTTGTCCACACTAATTTCAAATTTCAAAGAACAACTCAAGTTTCACGAGGATTCGAGAAGGGAACAAAGTTATCCACAGGAATTTATAATTCAGAGCAAAATCCAACTGAAAAAAATTAGTAAAGAGCTGGATGAATTTTTCTATGGAGAAAAGGTAAGAAATATTTTTAATACACTTTACCAAAAAATCCGGGTGATTTTTTTCATGTTGCAAAACAACCACGAAATTAATTTTCTGGATATTTTACACATTTTGAAATTAGATTGTGGCAACTTTTTCATGTGTTGTGCAAAAACTAACATATTTTGGTGTAAGCAAACTAAAATAGTTCACAAAAGCTCAAAAAATTCTGAAAAATACAACATAAAAACACAAAACCAATGTATAGGTACTTTAAAAACTAAACACTTTGCATGTAAATCCTTATGGATTTGTATTTGACACATTTATATTTACACACCGCATTTCCGAGTTTTTTTCAATTTGCAGTACGCGGAAATCCAAACGAAAATCGGCCAAGAAATCGTGCGACTTGACCGAGGGAAGTTGTGGATTGCTCATCGCTACAAATATTTTGTGGGGGCGGCTGCAATGGACCCATTGTTGACCAAAGAGGGCATCTTCCTCCACCCAAATGATGAGGATAAAAAAACCTTTTTGAAAAAGAATGAGGGGAATATCCTGGATCCTGATCCCGAGGCTGTAAATCTGGCTGTTAAGGTCATGGCGGATATTGCGGATAATATAAATGTCCGGGATATGTGGAGGACTGAGGTAATTGTTCAAAATATCAATTTGCTCAAAAACTTTCGAACAATTTGAGCAAAAACTCGATATATCATGGGTCATTTTTGATCAAAGTTTCAATTCTCGAGATTATTCTACAACCCTTTGAACTAAATCTTGGAATTTAAACCCATGAGGCTTTATTTTAAACCATACTCCAAAATGGTGGTGACCTTTAGGGTCAAAAATTTTGGTCATTGGTCAATCTGCTTCAATTCTAAAGTTTGTTCTGTCGTTTTCAGCTGTTGACGATGTCATTCAGGGAAAACGGTTCCCTGAAGTCCCTGGACGATAAGCCCTACCTGAAGAAAGTGGAGGGTCATATTGCGGAGTACGAGGGGGCGAAGAAGGAGTTGGCGGAGTACAACAAGTACCTCCTCCTCTCCCTCCTCCTCTGGTACGAAAAGAACTATCTCTCCATCATGGACATCGAGTTTGTATCCTATACAAATGTAAGTTGACTTATGATTCCAAAAATCCCTCTTTTCCTCACCCAAGACATGTCAAAAGATCCCAGTCTGAATTTTCCGTCGAATGAGACATCATTTGTTCCCTGTGACGATTGTGACGAATAGTCACTGACGATGGCAAAATGCAAAGTTGCATTCCTTTTAAAGTTAAAATATACGGACAGAGGACCTCGGTCAGAGGTTGTGTTCGCAGAAACATTTATTTATTTTAAAAATCCCATTTTTTGCAGATAATATTAAACGCGCAGACAGAATTTGAGGGGAAGGTGAAGTTGGCGACGGCGGAAGTGGCGCAGTTGTCATGGAGACTGGAAAATCTGCAAATATATCACACCGCTCTGGTCATCGAGTGATTGGCTCCGCATCGCGTATTTAGCTTTACAAATCTCTGTTTTTATACCTTCTTTTGCTTTGTAATATTAGACAAGGAATAAAAAGAAGAAAGATCCAAATGTTTGCATTTTTGCCATTGTTGACTATGAAATTGATCTCAAATCAGATCGATTTTCCAAAAAAGGGATAATTCTCGTCAAATGTGACGCTTTTTACGTCACCTGAAAGGACGCATTACATTTCCTTTCGAAACAATCCACAATTGCAAAAATTGGACATGTCTCATGACGATGTCCGCTTCCTTTGACCTAAAGGACATGTTGGGAGGCTGCAACCCAATCTTTAGGCCACGGGGTCAAAACAGACGGACAGACGGGGTCTTCACCCATTACAGCCCACATTTTACCTTGTTTCCTTAATTAATTGACACTGCTATCATGCAAAATTTTAATTTGCATGAAACTCCACTTTCCAACTGGAAATTTAACTTTAACCCCCCATATTTTTAAACATGTTGGGTATCCATGGTTACCATACTAAACTAGTTTTGAGCAGTTGTCTCAAAAGTGCAAAGTGTGGAGCGGGAGTTGAAGTGGAAGTGGAGCCAGTGGCGTGGTCGCTCGCCAAAGGCTCAGTTAATTAATTTATTTCAATGGACAATTAACTAATTTGTGGACGCCGAACTGACCTTTGACCTTCCGGCGAGCTCAGGTAAGTAAATTGGAGCAAATTAGAAGGTTAAAAAGCTGTTTTTCCCCTCAAAGTTTCAAAAATTGGGTTAAATGCTCGGAAACTTGTTTAAATTTCGGTTTAGGGCTGGCAATTGATTAAATTTTGTTGCTAGGGGATTAGCTTGTGGTTAATTTACTAAAGTAGCTTTAATTGGGAAGTTTTTCGTTGTTTTCTAGACAATTTGAGTAAAGTTTAATTGTTGAGGGCGGATTATCTTTTAATTGTTGCTAATTCCATTGTTTTCGAGTAAAGTCCAATGTTTGGGAGTGGTGCAAGTAGAATTTAGGGAATTTTAGGGATTTCCGAACAGTTTGGAGGCGTAATTACAAAGTTGTACTTAAAAAGTTTCAAAATTAATTATTGGTGAGGTTTTAAACAGTTTTAAATGCTCGGAAATTGATTGCAATTGTTATTTTGAGCTGATAATTAGTAAAATTGTATTTTTGGAGTTTAATTACAAGCTATTTAATGGAAATTTGGCAAATTGGTGAGATTATTGCATAAAATTGGGAGTTTTCGTCTAAAATTCGATTTTAAAAGCATAAAACTACAAATTGATGTATTTTTTCAGTTTCCGAACAGTAATTGGTTAAATTTTTAATTATCTTTTTTAATAATTTGGATTATTAACTTCCATTGTTACATAGTTTTTTAAGCCTACATAGTTACAATTCCATTGTGTTCAATTGAAATTGGGTTTTAGAGGTTAAACAAACGTGTTGATTGCAATTTTAACCAATTTTGTCGTTTAATTTGTCGAATTTTTAAGTCAAGTTCTAATTAACAAGCTCCAAAAAATAGTTTTTTTAATAATTTTGCCTATTTTCGAGCACTAATTATCGCAATTCTGTAATTTCTTATGAAATTTGTTATTTTAAATGAACAATTCTTTAAAATCACCCATAATTTTAAATATTTTCACAAATTCCAAGTCCTAATTATCAATTTAATTAATTTCAGATCCCACATCACAATGTCCGTGTCTTCTGCCAAGAAATTCGTGGAAATCATTTCCACTGACGAGGAGGGTGACGAAATCCAATTTGTGCCTTACGTCAAGCCCCCTCCCCCCGTGATAGACCTCCTCATATCCTCCTCCGACAACGAACACAACGATCCTTCCTCCTCCCCCCGAAAAAAGAAGAAAGCCAAACGGAAATCAATACCAAAAGACGAAAGCGCAGGCGCTAGTGCTGACTTTTGTGACCCGAATGTTGCCCGAACTGTTGCCAAGCCAACGCCAACTCCAACGGCGAATTTGACCTCTCCTGGCTCTAATGTTGACTACGAAGCTCGAGAACAAGCGATAAAAGCCGCGTTTGCTGGCGTTGGACGAAACAAAAGGCGACAACTTGAATTTGTTGATGATGATGAACTCTTTGATTTTCCTGATCAGGAAAAAAGTTCTGATAATGCAATAAATCAAGGTTCGGAAGTTGCTACTTGTAGTAAAACTCCAGAACAGTTGCCTAGTATTCGCATAGCGAGTTCTATATTTGAGTTTGAGTCTGTTCCTGAGCCGGCGGCGGAGGTGGCGTCAACGACAGTTGTCGAAAGTGCGCCCATACCACCACCACCAACAAAAGCTGTGGCGGCAAAGCGAGGGCGTAAAAGTAAAGGGTCACTAGGTCAGCCTGTGGCCGCGGCGGCGGAGGCAGCGCCGGTCCGGCGAACAAGGGTATCCAGAAAACAATGCGCGCGGCTGAGGACGAATGAGGAGATATTCCATTTTTTGACGACCATTGGAGTTTACAAAGAGGGAGAGGCGCCGCCAGAGTTGCCGCCGGCGACAAGGACGCGGGGGAAGAGAGTTGTCATGCCTCTGGTGTGCCCCCTACCACTTGTTCCCGATGAACTCGCACTTTCGGAAGATTTAGGTATCATTATTTTGGAATTATGTCAATTTTTTGAGAATTGAGCCCGATGGATGCGAATGTGTAACTTTAAATTGTTCTGGGTGGCTTTAAATTCTATAATTCGTGAATATTTTTGAAAATTGTCAAATATTTAGCATCTAATTGTGTTTTGATCCGATTTTTTCGAATCTATAGCTTCTAAAGAAGTTCGAGTTTAAATTCGATGTGGTATTTGTTTGCCAAAAACTTTCGAACAATTTCAAATTATGCGTTCGTGTCCAGGGCTCGCTGTAATTGTGCTATTTAAGTTTCAGACGATGTACCTGTTCTAACCCCAATTCGACGAAATGTGACGTCAACGCCAAAACGGACGCCGACGCCAAGCCCCACAAAAACCCCTCAAACTGAAGTTTCTAATCAAAATCTAATCATTGAAGAGCCAATAATTATCCTAGATTCAAACTCCCAAGCCCCAGAATTGGCCCCAATAAATACTGAAAGTCTGTTAGGAATATCTCGAGCCCTTGGCCCTGCAGAGCCCTTGCCATTGCCCTTAGCCTTAGCCCCTAGAAAAGTGACGATGACACCAAATGAAAATATGACTGTGAAGCTAAAAGTGACAAAACAAACTCCGCCTCCGCCCATAACTACTGGCGTTTGGATCACGCCAACGCCCCGAAAGAGATCAGCAACAAAATCAACTGCGGTCAAAGGTTCGCCGCCCAAAAAGAAGAAAAGTTCTGAACCTGCTTCAGCGACAGCGACTGCAACTTTAAATCGTGCTGTAACTCAACAACAATTGGCTGCGGCTGAAAATAGTATGGAAGTTGATGATATTGTGGAACTTCCGACTCCGTTAGTGAACTTGAGCTTAAATTCCGAGCCGTTACAGCCAAAACCTTATTTGCCGATTGGTTGGAGTCAGGAAATGGCAAATTATTACGATTCGGTGCCCAACACCAATTTTTACTTGAAAAAGGTGCTTTCAAATATGTCAGGTGAGAAAATTAAAGTTTTTATTTAGTAATACTTAAAAATCGTTCTAATTTTGATTTTTTCGTTGTCTAGGTGATAAAAGTCTGTGGAAACATGACGAAGCCCGTTGTGCAAAATCAAGGCCAAGAGTCAATAGAAATTTAAGATGCGTTAATTGTAAACAGGTAATTTAACAAGTTAAATTGCTGTGAATGTTTCCTCGATTATTGACCAGAAACTTGACGTGTCGTTGTCCCTAACATTGCCTAACAACGGTATAATATTTACATTTTGTTTTCCAGACTGGACATCTTGCTCGGAGTTGCAACGAGAAGAAAAGGCTGATTGTGTGTCATCGTTGCGGTCAAATTGGTCACGATGAGAACTCCACCAACACGTTTTATAAAAGGTGCCACAACGCTGTCTGCTTAATTGTAAGTTGTAATTTAATTTTAATTGGCTTTTAAATGTTCCTAATTCCGAGTTTATTTTAATTTGCAGTGCGGAAGGAGATACAATGAAACAAAATACGGCTGCAACGGAGTTGGTTGCAAATTCAACAAACGTCCATTAAAATGCGGAACTTGTGATGGTCATCATTCATCTGCTCATTGTCCCGATAATTGGCGTCGTTTCTGTAACACAACTTCCGTAAGTTTTTGTAAAAAAAGATTATTTTGTGAATGTGGCCATTATTTTATGAAATTTTAATGTTTACAGCTGACTGAGGTTGGGGATGGATCTTCCAAGGCTTTTGGAGATAAGCCTGAATATAGACTTCACAGGGATTCTTTCTGTAAGCTAACTTTGTTATTAATTGTTAATATTATTATGTGGTGAAGAACCTTAAATTGCGAGAATTTTGACATTTTTGACCCGATTTAAGGTCAAAATGTCAACACGTTATTCGTTTGTTTCTCTCCATCACTCCTTCGTTCACAGCCCATTACTATTATAGTAATACTAATATTTTGTTACTTTTGCAGGTGCAAATTGTGGTGGGAAAGGACACTCATTTTATCACTGCAGAATGTCTTCCGCAACTGAAAGCCATTACAACAAGTTTCCCAAGCAAAATCCCAGGGTTTTCAAAGAGCTTCCACCCGCACCCGAGCCCCCCAAAATTGCAGTTGAGCTTCCAAAGGAGCCTGAGCCTATTGAGCCTGAATTGGTAACCGTCATCGAGCCTGAAGCGGAAGCTGAACCAGCTGCAGCTCAAAACGAACCAAATTCAAATGCGTCAAGTCCAATGAGAGACAGTCAAGTGACCACAGTTCCAGAAACGCCAAGTCCCAAAAAAAGCTTGGAAGATGAAGCTCCCGAGATGGAAGAAGCTCCTTTCAGATTCAACTTCCAAACCGAGTTAATTGACTCGCTGCAGCAGTTTCAATCCCCAAAGAAGTCAATCCCTTGGACACTGCCGCCATTGGACGAAGTACCTGCGTTTGCCTCAACCTCCAAGGGAATTGTGCATAATCCTTATTACACAAAATCAAGCTTCAACGCCAAAACCAAAGTCCCTGCGTCTGCGACAATCACCAGCGGAGAGCTCGAGCGAGAGTTGGAGTATGAGCGAAGACCTTTGGTTGTGGAAGCGGATATTGACGCTGAAAATAGCCAAATGGAGGATTTGGAGGAAACAATCAGAATTCCAAATGAGAATTTGTCAATTAATGAGCCTAAAATTGTGGAAAAACCAGGTAAAATTTTAAATAAGTCATTATAAGTCGATGCAATGTGATTGCGGAGCATCGTTTGCCCCATAATAATTTCAAATGATGAGTGTTCTGTTGTGATTAAAATGAGCAAGTTTTACACCACATTTATCCTCTAAGAAGCACTGATGAAAAATTACTACTCGCTACTCTCTTACATCCATTTTTAAATAATCGCAATAATAAATCACTAATTTATTTTCTTTAAATTATTTCAGCGCCCCCCAAAACAATGAATAAATGTCAAGATTATCCCGATTGTTCCAATAGCCCAAAGCCCTTCTCCGATTGTTACAACATGAGCATTGTGCCCGAGCACCACAAACTGCTCCTTGACGCCTGGCTCGCAGACACTTCCATCCTTGATGCTATAATTTCCGAACACTCTGTCCAAGTTTCAATCCTACGTCGCCAACGTTCAATTCACATCCTTGGCCCAATTTCTGCCCTTCTTCCCGCCCAAATCTCAATCCTAAGCGCCATTTCAAAGATCCAGATTAAATCTGAGCCCTCAGTAACCAAACCACCTTCAATTTTGAATCTAAACCCGCCAAAGGCGCCCGAGCCTGACCTAATCATCCTGGACGACGACGAAGTGATGCCTTCACAAGACAAAAAGTCTGTCCTAACCGTCGCCCTCCTAGAATCCGAATGGGCGCTTATCTCCGCCCAATCCTTCCAGCAAAACGGGCTCCTCTCTCAACTAAGCACCGCCTTCGGCGTCAACATCCACGTCTGTAAAGACAGTCTCACAGCCTCCATCGAGGATGGGGATGAGGCCAACCGAAAGTTGGCGCAGAAAAACATCGTCTTCTGGCTCGAATGTCACGCCGCCAAAGTGGACTACGTGATGCAATACAGTATGGATGCTCCCGCGCTCAGCGCCCTCCCAACCCCAGCAGTGACGCCAAGCGTTGGGGATTGGTCGAAAAAGAAGAAGCGGCCTCCGCCAAGCAGTCGCCCCCAAAGCCGGAAGTTTAATAAAAGACAGAGAGGGGAAGAAGAGCCGCCACGATCCCCTGCAAAACGACGGCGGAATCGGCAGCAGCAGCGGTGGTCCGATCGGGATCGACAAATCCCTGAAGGACTCTACACAGATTTTGGATCTCATGTCCCTCCCCCGGGCCCTGGCTTCGTCATCTATGACGAGAGGGAGTGGTTGGCGGACCCAGCCCATCACGGGTGGAACATGACGGGGCCCAACACCCAAGGGTGGTATGATACCCGCCCCCGCTCCCGGCGCCGGAGGAAGGGACCCTCTGCCGCTAATAGTGCCAACAACAATAACAATAATAGAAATAATAGTGCTACTGCTAGTAACAGTAACACTGCCAGATATTTCAATAATGGGGATCAACAGACTCAAACAATTACTTAGCTGTGTTCAATATATAAAAGATTATATTGTATTTAATACTTAAAATTCCAAATGTTGGAAATAAAAATAATAATTTCCCAGTATTTTACTTGTTGATTAGATTTTTATGCTTGACTTTAGGTCAAAGGTTCTGCGGGTTGCTTTGTTTCAGTCATAATTGGTTTCCATTGTCCACTTACACAATAATTACACAAGTACTTCAGAGTAGTGTTGTAATTCAGAGCTAATTTTCTAGCAAATGGGTTAATGTTGATGGCTGTTGACATTTCCCAAATGGAAATGATTTCCTAGCAATGTGAAAAGGGCGTAGGGATGTGGCAAAGCAACCAAGTGACCTTTTGACCCCAAAGGTCAAGCAAGCTTTGAGTTTGACATCTGATAGAATGTGTCTCTCTTTGGCTGCTTATCAAAGCTCAGCTACTCAGGTAAATGTCTTATCAAAGGGACAGACAGACAGACAGACAGACAGACAGAGCATGCATTTTCATTGTATGAGACTGTTTCCCAACTCCACTTAGTCCACTTTCACTAACACTTGGATCCAATTTGTTGCTAAACGGGAAACAATTTCCATCGAGACAAAAGAACAATTGAGAGTTGATTGGTGATGGCGACACGGCCAAAAGCAATTTGTAGATTAATTGAAAACTGTCACCAGTATGCAGTAGAAAGATTTCTACAAAAAGGCGTAGAAATGAGACGAAGCGCCTGTATTTAGGTAAAAATGCTGACCTTTGACCTGGAAATGTCATGACCTAGAAGTATGCCCTTTTTTATCCTGACCAAAACGAGGCTGTAACCCATTTTTAGGTAGTTTGGTCTAAAATTTCGAGAGTTATCAGACAGACAGACAGAGGCTGCATTCAATTGTTGTACTTTTCCCAAGATATGAAGAACCCCGGAAATATTTGAGTGGATCATTCAGTCCACCTCTGGCTCTGCCTCCATCAATATCAATATGAGAAATTTGGACACGCTAGAAATGCCCAAACGAATTCATCTCCATCACAAAGGTCACGTTTCGTCGGGGAATAGTCGAAAATCCAGTCGGGGTTCGCCCTCAGTCCTGTCCTCAGCTAGACGAAGGCATCGGGATGGCCATGGTCATGGTCACGGTCACCAGGGTGACGGCGGTGGTCAGATTCGGAGGGGCTGGAGACAGTTAGTTGTTTGTGTTTCCGGGATTTTCTGTTGTGGGAAAAGTGTTGGGAATGGGAATAAAATTCAGGAGCATCATCAAAGAGAGCGAGAGGGCTCGGGCTCTAATCAGGGCTCGCTCGCTAGTGAAAGCTCCTATCTCAAAATTCGGGTGAGTTGGTCAAAAGTTTGGCTCTTACTTTATTATATCCGAATGTTATACTTTTATGCTAAATGACAAATTGGGACTTCCAAAGTTGTATGTGAAATTCACATTGTGAATTGTATGAAATGAAATGATGTTATCATTTTCCGACATTATGCCCATAAAGACCCATGTGAATTGTAAATGATGCCTTTAATTATCAAAATCATTTTTCACCAATGACCTGTATTGTTTCCATGGTAACTCTCTAAAGTTTTCACCTAACTGGATCCTCGTTCTAAGTTCTATCTCAGGTCAAGTGTCAAGTCAAACCCAAACAAGTTGTTTTTTAAATCTTGAACTTTAAGATCAAAATCCCAAATTACAATCTCCATAAAAGTTATGTACGTGATCCTTATGTAATTTTAGTCTGGATTGGGCGGCTACTGCTTCAGTCCCTCGACGCTGAGTCGCGGGCGAAAGCTGCAAATGGCGCAAATGATCATCCTCTCCTTCCTCCCCATACTCGCCCTCATCTTCCAAAATATGATCAGTCTCCTCTCTGTACTCCAGTATAAAAATGATGTGGCCAACATCGACAAACAGGTAAATTTCAGATAGACATATGCATTTTATACAAATCCCAAAAATTTTGAAACTTCTACTGTTTTTTTGCAAAGGTGGAGACAACTCTAAGTTTGGGAAAATTTGTGACGGAAGTGCAAAAGGAAAGAGCTGAAATGGCATTTTACGTTTTTACGGACAATAGCTACTTGGGGTATGTATGCTATTTGTTGCTATGGCAATTTATGTCCCAAAACTCTAAAGCTTTGAGCCAGTGACGAGAAATTTTATAAGCACGACCTTTAAGGTCAAATATCTTGCTACCCGATTTATAACAGTTTATGAAAATTAGGTCAAATCTTTCGGACCGTTTTGCGAAAACGGATGCCGCACTGGAAAACATCAGTGAGTGGCCGGTTGTCCAAGAAACGGCAGTCAATCGGATTTTTGAATCTAAGGAAAGATTCAAAATAAAACTGGAGGATTTCAGGTGAAAATCCTATGTAAATTAACGAGTTTTTCACAAATAATTGGAACGTGTAATTGTCAGACTTCAAATCAACCCAAATGACAGCAATATCGGGGAAGTGATGGAATACTACAATCTTATTAACGATGTGATGCTGGAATATTTGACGAGGGAAATTAAGGACACAAATACTTCGGATTTATGGAGGTAATTATGTTACATAATTTA
>JAQIXN010002155.1:0-13022 GCA_034698145.1 Proisotoma minuta
CCCCGGTTTTCGCGCCACAAGATTTAGACGCCCTGCCAGACGCACCTAAGGAAAAAAATGGTTTAGTAATATTTAGAATTAATTGTTTTATATTGCTCAGGTATATTTTGATTTTGAGATTGAAAATTGAGCAAATTTTTGAGTTTAATTTTAATTTTGGCTAATTTCAGATGAAATTGTAATATTTTGACAGTTTGCAAGAAATTAAGCATATTTTGGATAAAAAGTAAGCAAAATTTCGATTTTTAAATTGCTTTTCTGATAAAAATAGGAAAATATTTGGAATTTGACCAAAAAAATCTCATTTCTTAGCCTAAATTTCACTATTTCTTATGGAGATTGACCAAAGCCACTGGGGACGTTGTCCTTTGACATGACATGACGTACATTTAGTCCTGGATGGAACCAGAGACGTCCCTGTTTGTGGACGATGATGTCTTCGACAAGGGCCTGCTGCCCTTCACTAATCTTGACCCCTTTATGATTCCCTGGCGCCCCCTTCGGATTCTTATTTCCACCCCCACTCGGCTTCTTGGACGCGAAACGCACAAACTCTGCAACAATTAAATCAACAATTAACTCTCTTCGTTCAATAACTCTTAAACTTTGTCACGGCTAAAACTTACGATTAAGACCCCACCCCCCTCCCCCCTTTAATAGAGATGATAACCTAACAATTTCCATTGTTAAACAGCTAATTGTTCAGTTAAATTTAGCTAATTGTTGAAACCGGATTCAAACTACACTTTTAGCGCGCCAAAGTCTCAATTCAATTCTACGCCCATTTTTCAGCAGACTGCAAATTACTGGAAAAACAATTAAATTAGTTTTAGTTGGGATTAGAATTAATTAACAATTAAAATGGCGTACGGCGTCGGCCCTGTCATCGGCTACACGGTCGGCTTGACCTCAATCACCGCCCTTGTCGCCATCGGTAAGTATTTTGCTTAAGGATGGGCGAATTTTGACCCCTGACCTCGAAGGACATGACCTGCAGGGTCCATCTTCTAGCTTATTTGCCTAAGATAAGGCATTTTGATGCTGCAGTCCAAGTTTCAGGTCGCAGGGTTAAATTTTTAAAGAATTATCGAAAGAATAGGGTTTAATTGTTATTTTATGGCGTTTTAAGCCAAAATTTTGACCCCTGACCTGCATTTTGTTGACCTTAAGGGTCCATTTTGTAAGATAACCTTAGATAAGGCCTAATGGGGCTGCAGTCCAAGCGGGACAAATTGTTCGAGACATTTAGATCTTAAATTGATGCTTAATTTTAATTGCGCTTATCTTTAATTGCAGGGATCGCGTACACACTGACTGGTCAAGGGGAGCGGATAGATTTCGGATGGTTTCTCACCCAAACATCCCCTCACATGTGGGCTGCCATCGGCGCCGCACTTTCTGTCGCACTCTCCGTCGTTGGCGCTGCTCTGTAAGTTAATTAATTCAAACTACAGTTATTTTGTCGATTTTTGATAAGCTAATTACTCAATTAATTACAGCGGAATCCACACGACCGGCGTCTCCATAATCGGCGGCGGCGTCAAAGCTCCTAGAATCAAAACCAAGAACTTGATATCCGTAATTTTCTGCGAAGCAGTTGCAATTTACGGCCTCATAACAGCCATCGTGTTGGCGGGAATGATTGAACCCTTCAGCGCCAATTTGGCGGAACGCGACCCTTCCGTAAGGGAGCGCAACTATATGTCCGGCTACTTGATGTTTGGCGCCGGACTCACCGTCGGACTTGTCAATCTGGTTTGTGGGATGTGTGTTGGGATCGTGGGATCCGGCGCCGCGCTCGCAGATGCCGCCAACCCCTCCCTATTTGTCAAAATCCTGATTGTCGAAATTTTTGGAAGTGCCATCGGACTTTTTGGGCTAATTGTTGGGATTTATATGACGAGTAAGGTTAAGATGGGAGATAAGGCTTAAACGGAAGTGAAACTCAGTAATTAGCTAATTAACATTCCATTTAGTAGTAGTTAAAGTGTCTAGTCTTTAGTTTAGAGTGAATAAAATGATTTATTTGGATAATTTGAATGGATTTTGGCATTAATTAGTCAATTTTGAATTTTTGGGGGTTAAATTTAAAAATTGCGACATCTTTTTATGCAAATTGTCCAAAAAAAGTTTAGAAAATCACAAATTTTAATGAAAATCAATTAATTGCGACGTTATATTTGAGCTAATTGACTATTAAAATATTTTATTCTTTTGACTTTGGCTTAGTTTTAATATTTGACATAATGTCAATATTGTCTTTATCTGCTTCGCTTAATTTTTCCTCTAGTTTTGCGAATTCTGCGACTGCAACTTTTTCGTGGTCCGCGATGACCTGCTCGACGCCCAGCACTTCAGGGATGTAGAACTGGAGCATGTTTTGGACGCCGTTCTTCAGGGTGACGACGGACGAGGGACATGACGTGCAAGAGCCCTGCATTATCAGCTTTACAATCCCGTCTTTGAATTCCTGACGAAAAAAATATAATTAGGTGTTTGTGAAATCTTAAAATGGCATTTTTCGTCATTAATGACCCTTAAGGACAAGTCTTGACATGAGATCGCTTTTAAAGTGGATATTTTGGCAATTTTTCATGAATTTGAGAATAAACGTATTTTAAAAATAGATTTTTCGTCATTTGGGACATGCCATGTCCGATTTCAACAATTACCAAAATTTCGACAGACGGACAGACAGCGCTGTATTAATTTTTACCACAAACTGAATATCGCCTCCATCTTCCTGCACCGTTGGTCTTATCCTAGAATCTAACAACTCCTTAATTAGCGCCACTGTTTCGTCCTCCTCCTCCTCTTGTCCTCCGGGCGTCACTCCCCCACTTTTTTCGTCACCCTGTCCATCGGCCGACGACACCTCGCTAACGACAGGAAGGCCGCTTGCAAAAAAATCCATGATTGTCGCATAAATTTCAGGTTTCAACAACTTCCAATCAACTTCCTCGTCAATTCTCGTCACTGTGATGAAATCGCTGCCGAAAAAGACGGATTTGACGCCTTGGATGCGAAACAACATTTTCGCCAATGTTGAATTGGAGGCGGACGCTGGCGTTGGGAAATCTAGTGTTTGTCCCGCAGCGTCCAGTACTTTTGTCCCTGGATAGAATTTAAGGGAGTTTGGATTTGGAGTGTCCTGCGTCCTGATGAACATTGAGCGAACATGGGTTTTAAAAAAGGGTGACGATGAGGGACATCGATGTGACGATAAGCTGTAAAATTAGTAAAAAACGTATGTAAAAACGTTTGAAGGACAGCTTATGTTGTTAATTTATCTTACTTTTGAAGAAGGGGGACATGGGGTGACGATAGTTGACACTGGGGATGATGTGACGACAAACTACGACAAGAAGCTGCGACTAGTTTTGGTTCTGCGCTGCGACTGAAAATTGTCGATAATTAAGGATAATTAATTAATTGTTTTGGTTGATCTTACCTAAGATAATGTTGGCGAAGTAAAAGGCTACAAATGCGCTCTCGCCACATGTCGAAATTCGACAAAATTCGATAAAAAACAGAACTGATTTTACATGAAGTTGAGATTCTCAATCACAACCAAATTTTACCCGCAAAAGTATTTTAATTTACTTGTTTTTTTTGCTCCAAAGTCGCACGTGGCGAAAAATGTCGACATTGGGCGCCCTTGGCGCAATATTTTCTCAGTATGGAGACGAAAGTGACGACGACCAAGGGGAAGATGACACCATAATTGTTAAGCAGGAGTCGCTAGACATTCCGGAGGAGAAACTCGTCGTCGTCGCAAATTCCAATGGGGACACGACACTTGCGTCGTTGCAAGGTAAGTTTTAAAACAAGGCGTCATTTAAAAACCCTTTATAACAAAATCCGGCAAAAACCGTCACACAAATGACGAAAACTAAACCATTTTCATACTACAGAATCGTCACCCGGTCCCTTATGGCCTACTCCCGTCCCTGAAGGGCCACTGTCCACTTCGTCATACGCAGGGGCCGCTTATTCCGTCCCCAGATCCCCTCTTAAAGAAGAAACTGAAGACTCAGAATCAGATTCAGAAGACGACAAGGCGAGTGTTGGCGTTGAGCTTGTCCCTAGTGACGAAAAAGACTCGGACAACGAGGACCCTGATTCTGACCACGAGGTTGAGGAAGGGGTTGTCAAAAAACCACCAAAGGTCAAAGGTGAACTGCTCTATCAAGACTTGCCACCAATTGAAGATCTCGTCATTTCCGTCCCCCACGAAAAGACGAAGCCGATTGGGGTTATCAAAAGTGTGGTGGATCCCCTGGGTACGTCTTTTAAATTCATTTCAAATTTTTGAAATTTTTATCATGTTTTTGGGAACATTTTGAGCAAATTTTGATTTGAAAGCGAAGAAAATTTAAAGAACATTCGTATTTTTGTGTTATTTAGAGAATAATTTTGATTTCTTTCCAATTTTGATAAATTTTGAACGAAATTATCAAATTTTGAAGGATAAATGACAAAATTTTGACAGATTTAGATAAAATTTTGCTCTAAAATAGTTAAAAATTGACAATTTATTATTACAGTGATAGTAGAAGCTTATCCAAACACGCCGGCGTTGGACATTGACTCCGTGTTATTTTTGGATCACGGCGCGCGGGCGCTGGGCGCAATTTTCGACGTGATGGGTCAAGTAAAGCAGCCATTTTACTCCGTCCGTTTCAACAACCTCCAACACATTGCTAATCGAAAGGTGGAAAAGGGGATGGAAGTTTACTGCGCCCCCTCAACCCCCCACACATGTAAGTCATCTTTTTCGTCATGTCCCCTTGTCCCAGTGATGACGAAATGCCATGGGCAGATTTTTGCGATTGCCATTCGTCGCATTTTTTTTATCCCTGTGACGTTTTTTTTGGAGCGTTTCGCTTTTAAATTGTGAAATTTCCGTCATTTTCTGTCGTCACGATTTGTAATCGGCATTTCTGTCCCATGTCCATGTCACCAATGTCCAATTGACGATTTTCTATCTTCCAGCCTTTGTCCTTCTGGCCCAACTGGAGAGACTGAAGGGAACTGACGCGTCATGGAAGGACGACATCGAGCCGCCAGCCGAAATCCAAGAATTTAGTGACGACGAGAAAGAAGCCGCCGTTCGCAACAAACACAGAAAAAGAAAGCCCCGAATAAGACCCCAAGGACAATTCCAAAGAACATCAGGACAATCCTCATTTGTCCCAAATCCCCAATATCAAAATCAAACCCAACCCCCAAATTACTACCAATATCAGTGGGGCCAGTACCAAAGTTATCCTTATTCATGGCACACCCACCCAGCGTCACAAGTCCCTGTCCCTGTCCCTTCGTCAGTGCCCGTCCAATGGCCACACCCCCATCCCCACCAATACTACCAAATGTATCCCAACTTAAATTCGAATCGACCGCCGCCTCCGCCGCCACCGCCGCCAAAAATTACGAATCACAATCCAATCCCCCCTCCCCCTGGGACCACCTACGGCTATCGATAATTGATTAATATTAGGATTTTAAGGACGAATTTAATAAATTTCAAGACTTGTTTTATATCGAAATGGTTTGAAACTTTATTATGCAGCCCCCGTCTGTCTGTCTGCCTCTCAAAAACCCTCCGACTTGACCTTGTAACCTCAAACTTGGACTAGAATCCCATATTTTCCAATTTGAGCTTCAAAACTCCCAACTTCCCAGCTCGGAAGTTGATGAAGCCCATGGCTCCTGAGCTCGAGCTTCTGCATGCATGCAAACAAACAGTTGCATAAGACTTGAATTCAATTTGGCGTAGGGATTTCTAGCGATGCATCCACAGTTAGTAAAGAAGATTGTGTGCTAACTGTGGAAGGTATTTGTTTGTAAAGTGGGTCTGTGGGATGAGCCCCGCGGCAGCCAACTAACAGAGCACAATAACTTCTTCGCCTTAGTCCTCTTTCCACTTCTCTCAGCAAACGTGGCTATTGAGCACAGCCTCCCTTGGATTATAAGGGTTAGGCCTAAAATTAGACCCTAAACTTAACAGTTAGCATTTTAAGCCAACTGGCAAAAGCCTTAGTTAATTTAAGGATTTTGAGAATTGAAAAATTAAATAAGTTAAATTGTTTGTGAAGTGTTGCTCTAATTTAAATTGTTTTCTGTGTCAATTTTGTGCTACATTGTAAACTTGGATTCCCTTCTCATGCGTTGAGTTGCAAATTCCTTGCAAAGGTAAGAAATAGAGTTCTAAGGCGTTAAAATTGATAAAGGTTTGCAGCATGCAAAATTTGGGTTGTTATTTTTATGCAGCTCATGTTTTGCAACTGTTTGTTTTGAGCATTTTTGATGAAGTTTGATGGAGATTTGGATACCACTGCTTTTAGAAGGCTTCAAAAATATTTTAGCCAATTATTTGGCATAATTTAAACATTACATTAAGCTAAATTTTTGCTTTAGAAGTTTGATATGAATTGTAAAAAAATGCTTACAACGTTATGAGAGCGTCTCATTTTGAGCACAGCAAAATAAAAACATGAAGCTTGCATTTTTTCAGCTAATCACATCTAAAACTTGCATGCATAATCCAAAGCTTCTGTTAAAGACTTTAAAAGCTTCGAAAATTTCCGAAAGCCGTTTTTGAACCTTAAGCCAAATCAAATGTTCGGAAACTTTGGGCCAAAGTGAAATTTTAGCCGGCATATGGAATTTTAGTTGATATAATTTAATGGATTTCTCTTTTGGTTGCTTAGCCGGTGAATTAATTGGCTGACAAGCCACTCTCTCTTTGCATCTTTGACATTACATCAAATGCAAATGTGACGCTGCAACTCAAGTGGGATTTTAACCTTTTGAAATACACACAAACCCTAAACTTGGGGCGGGAATTTTAAATTTGATACCCTAAAACTTTGACCCCACTTGTTGAAGCATAAAAATTGAAAATCCATTTATAAAATTTCTTTAAAATCCCATTTAATTTGCGCATTCACATAAAAATATTCAGCCAATTGTTGTTGTATGCAATTGTTGACTTCATTAGCACTGCAGATAATTAGTTGCATAATTTATCACTTGGAATTTGGATTAATAATTCCCACAACTTTTCCATTGTTTGCATTTGTGTTTGCCAACAATTCATCGTTTAAATGTGAAGAAATTCAATTGTTGAAACAGTTTTAGGAAATTTTGAAGAAATATAAATAATTTATAGGTTTTTCTTCATTTTGAGTTTTTTTCGACTTTTCTAGTTGCTGTAATTTTTTACAATGTTTGTTCGAATTTTGAGGATTTTTGACAATTTTTTTCCAATTTCATTGGTTTTTGGTAAGATTTAAATGGAATCGTGATTTTCGAGCTAAAATTGAAGCATTTTCATAATTTCGCATTATTTTTCTGACAAGATTTTTACAAATTATATACAAATAATGTTTGGGATTTCCTCAGAAGGATCTTAGACAATTTCGTTTAAATGATTTGCAAATGTTTTGTGCACTTTTTAAGTGGCAGTGTCAAGTTGTTAGCCAAATAAGAAATTGTTGACTGATTGCACTTTTTACATTGTTGCGTAATTACGCAAGAAAACTGGGCCAAAATTCACAAAGACAACCAATGCAATGACTACGCCTTTACATATACACTTTATAGCAAACTCAATTTTCAAATTCTTGATCATTTTCAAATTTTGTAAATTTTCGAATTTTGTCAATTTTCGAATTTTGTCATTTTGCAGATTTTGAATTTTTGTCTAAAATGTTGTCTTCTTTCAAATTTTGACATATAAGTATTCGAATCTGAAAATCTTTTTAAAAAATATTTAGCTGATATTTGACAAATACAAACGAGTGTAATCAACTAACAGCTTTTGAATTTTTTGACCTATCGAGCTCAAACTTGGACTACGGGTCAAATGGCCCTTTAGGTCTTTAAGCTCAAGGTCAAAGGCCAAACTCAATATAATTTTTCCTGTGTCGCCAATTTTAGGGAAAACGAAACGGATAAATTACTGCATGACAGCTGCAAATTCAAGATGAAATTTCAAATGTTGGTAATCAACTAGCGTCCTGTGGCATTTGACCACATGCTGCATAATTTAATAATCTAAAGCTATTGACTGACATTTCCACGGTTTAAAAAGACAGCAAGAAATTTAAAGCCATTACAAAAGTTTGTAATCAAGCTATGAAGCATTTGCATTTATTTAATTTTAAAGGACGCTACAGAGGGACAATTTATCCCCTCAGATATTTGAAAATAAATTTAAATTTTTATTGACAAAAACACAATTAAATAAATCATTTAACCTCAATTTAATTTCAATTAAAGACAGACAGACTGCCAAAAAGACTGCGAGATAACTGTAGTCAAAATGATATCATTTTGTCTGTCTCATATACATGCAAAATGACAGATATAACAACAAAGACAGACAGACAGACAGACAACTTAGTAGGGTTATTAGAGGTAATAAATAAATTGCCTGGGGCGGCTGTTAGCCCAATTTCCTTGTTTAGCTCGCCACCAAAGCAACAAAGGGAAATAATTTTTGCCATACTTTTATTTCATGTTACGACTCTATTTTAAGACTTTGTTAACAACTTTCTCTTTGCAGATTTTGCATCTTCAAAATCTTCAAAATGCCAGCCGGTCATCTCCCTTCCTTCTCACACTTCCTGCCGGTAAGTTAATCAACGGCCGTTGACCCCTGACCTCACCTCAGGTCAACCCAACTAAATATAATCTTTAAGATGGCAATGACCTTTGACCATTTTTCAACTCACTTGAAGATTGATTTGCCCTTTTTCAGAACAAAAATAAAGACAGTGTTTGTTTACAAAATTGTGGAAGAGGTCAATGACTTTTGGGGTCATTTAGTGACATTTGTTTTTTTGGCGCTTTTGAATTTTTATGCCTTTCCCAATGACCTCGGAATCAAAGATGTCAATTTCAAATCTTGTCGACAGACGGACAGACAGAGCAAATGTTGCTATGTTTAGCTACGCTAAAGAATTAGATTAGAGTCTCATCTGCTTTTGTTGCCATCAGTTTGCAGTTTTGGGGATGACCCAGTTAACAATAAAAAATCGTGAGCGTCGTGTTCATTGTTTGATCTAACCTCCAGATTTATCAATTGTTAAATTTACCAATAGATTTTTTTGCTACGATTTATTTTGAACTTTTATTTTGAAAAAATTAGTATCCGCTAAATTGTGCCAAATTGAAAACATAGCGAATTAAAAAAAAATAAGTTTTTTGCAACTTGTTGCTTTTAAAATACAAAGGCATCTACTTTTTACGTAGCCGCTAAAATTCATTAATTTTATCATATCAAAAATTTGAATTTTCTCCGCTAAATGTTCCCGCTTAAATTTAAAAAAAGATATCAACACAATATGCTCTAAATCCTAAAATTTTCCCATTAATTTAAATTTTATTAACCTCACATTTTTACAAAATGGGTAGAAATTTAAAAAATAAAATTCCAACTCCAATTTCAGGATTTATGGACTAAAATGTGCATCATAAATTAGTTTAAAGATCCATTTTCAGATGCAAAGTCACGTATTTTTTAATGTCTTTAGTTTTGCAAGAAAGATGATGAGTCTTGTTAATTTTGTTGTTCTTGTTTTTACTTTTAACGATTTTGTGACTTGTCTCATGCAAATTCAACTCGTAAAATATTTTTAAACGAGAGAGAAATTTTTTAAATTAGAAATTTTACTTTTTTAAATAAAGCTAATAATTGTCACATATTTAAATTTAAGTTAGTTTTTTTAACCGGGAAATTTAAATTTTTATTGGACCATTTTACCATACAAAACATTTTTAAAAATTGGCAATTTTTGAGTGCATAAAAAAGATTTCAAGGGAAATTTATTTTCAAACTTTGCGCTAAAAATCCTAAAATTAGAGGGATAATTAAAATTGCGCTATCCAAACAAATTAAAGTTAATTAATAAAAGGCGCGGAAATAAATAAATTTTTAATTAAAGAATGAAATGCTTGCATATAAAATTTTGTAAAGAAGATTTTCATCTACGATTTAAGAAAAAATATTGCCAAAATTGATTTTTGAGATCTTCAAAATTTTCCTGTGTCAAAAAAATCACATTTCCCATTTCCCTAATATTCCTGGATAAACGATTTTTCCCAGGCATAAAAAGAAAGCTGCAAATATTTGATTTTGGCCACGATAAAAATATTTCCTTGTCACGACAAAAAGAGAAAGTTGATGCCAAATTATTTATGCATAAAACAAGATGCAATTTAATGCAACTCAATGCAGCCACTAATAATCATAAAATCAATTTGGGACCATCCACTAAATTTGACTCTGCATTTCCAAAGGAATACTTAGACAAAATTTGTTATATAAATCAAAAAATTGCCTCGGGAATTTCAATTTCTTTTATGCTTTTATGAAAACATTTAAACCTTTTCATATCCAATCACAAATTTTAGATATGTGGACAATGTAAGATTTTAAAGCCGAAATATAATTTTGAAATGGTTTTAAGGCAAACTTATTTGCTAACTTGTGGTCACATTTCAGGTCATTTAAAAAAAAGATGAGCCTTTTAGTTTACTTGTTAAATTGTCATGAAGTTTCGCTGCATTGCAGCAAAGTTTTTGACCTCTGACCTTGGCCTGAGGTCATATTTGAAATATGATTTCTAATGAGATACAATTTAGCAGCTCTTTATGAAATATGAAGCACTTTTTAATTCGTATTTTTGTGTGATATCTTTCAAAAGTTGAACTAAGCGGCGCTTCGTTTCCCAAGGGTCAAAGTTCACTGACCTTCGATCACATGCCATTACCATTTAATAATTAACCGTTTAAATTTACAGCAGGATAGTGAACGGCCGGTAATGGACGGGAGCCACTCCCACTTAAGTCACTCCCTTAAATCAGAGCCTCATGACCACGACCCTGAAGGGTCCTCTGGCCCCGGACTCCTTGACCTCAACAACAACGACGACCTCCTCCTCCCGCCAAACGCCAACGTCGAACTGTTGGCATGGGATCCGGGTTGGAGTGGGGGCGAGGGAGAGGTCACGACCTTAACCAACCTTTTGGTTGACCCCTTATTCCTACCCTTTGACACGGATTCTAATAAAATGGATTGGGAGCCGGCGTCATCCACCTCTGATCTTCCCCCTTTTTCTCCAAATGAACTTTGGCCTGGAGGTCAAGGTCAGGGTCAAGGTCAAGGAGGTCATTCAGAGGAGAGCCTGCTAAGGAACGCCCTCCAATCCAAACTGCTGGGGTTAAAAGAAGTACCAGAGTTGAGAAAAGTCCTTTCGTATCCTCCACAGGTAATAAGAGTTCATTGACCTCGAACTTTTTTATATTTGCCGCTAAAATTCAGTACTGAAATTTGAAATTCGCGCAGGTAATCCTAAGCGACGTGGCGCTAAGCGAGAGCAGTAGTCATCATCAACAGCAGCACCAAAACCAAGCATCTTCCACATATTTCGAACTGCTCGTTGAACCCGAAGCCATAATTCCCACGCACGTAGAAGAACTTTCCCTCCACGCGCATGCGCATCCCCCACCCGCCATTAAAACCGTGGAAATTTCCACCACACAAAATACCCTGAGTGCCAAATGGACTTATACCACAACAAATCCAGATGGAAGCCCAAAAGTGGCGAGGAAGCGGGTTAAAAAATGCAAGCCCTCCCCTGTCGCCGAGCTGTCGACAAATTCGACAGACCCTTCAAGTCCTCCCTCCCCCTCCTCTACAGACCAGAACAATAATAGCGCCACCAAGGACAAGGATAAGGACAAGAAGGAACGGAGTCTCCATTATTGTTCCATTTGTTCCAAGGGATTCAAGGACAAATACAGCGTCAATGTTCATGTTCGCACTCATACCGGAGAAAAGTAAGGATTGTTTCAAATTTTACGTTGCTTTTGGATATAAAAAGCGTTTTTTAGAAAAAATAGCAGCAATAATAGCAAAAAAGCAGACTTTTGAGCAAAAAAGAAGACTATTTAATAAAAAGTTTTTTTTGCTTTTAGGATGTTGCAAACGAAATAAAATTAATTTTGTTTTTGTCTTATTTTTAGGCCATTTTGCTGCAGTCTTTGTGGAAAGGTGAGAAATTGGCAAATTGGAAATTTCAAAATTAAATTATAATTGAGATCTTTAGAACTAAACCAAATTAAATTTCCGCAGGCATTTCGACAAAAAGCGCATTTGGCGAAACACTACCAAACGCATGCAGCAAAAGCCGCGGCAGCCGCCGGAGGTGGCGCTAAAGGAAGCAAGAAACAAATTATTTTAAATCCTTCCGCTCCCCCGCCAAATTCAAATTCAAACTCTGTCCCTGTTCAAGTCTCCTGTTCCTCAAATTCATCTTCTTCCATTTAGCTAACAATCTATTAAAACATAATTAATTACTTGTGTGATAAAATGAAATTGTGGAGCCATCTAGCGGAAAAATTGGAATCTATCTATTATGGAAAATGCTGCTTCAAAATTGAATTTTGGAGCCATTTAAATCAAATTATATTGCTCAAAAAATTGCCTAAAAACTTGATTTTTAAATGAAAAACAACAACGAATGTTTGCAATATTTATGTTACTGCCATCTAGCGGAAAATGTAACAAAATTACTCAAATTTCAATTGGTGCTATTTATTTGTGATTCCAATACCTTTTAATCCTCCAAATCACAATTTTTCATTTAACGGCTTCGAACTCAAACAATGCAACGAACGAAACGCAACGCAATGAATTAAAGTTTGATCTAATTTTGATATTTACAACACAACTTACTTAAATTAATTATATTTAGTGTTAATAGATTATTTCGGTGCTAAAATATTTTACCATTTTGAATAAGAACTGATTAAATTAAAATCCAAATACTCTTGGAAGTTTAGAGATCTAGAATTATATTAATTAGGGCAAATTGTATTTAATTTTATAGCCATGAATTTTATTGTTAATTGATATTTGGCATTGTTGCAATTATTTTGTACCTTTTTAATAAACGAAAAAATTTTCATGTTTCAGAATTTCAATTTTTTAAAAAGTTTCGAAAAATCCC
>JAQIXN010002156.1:0-13022 GCA_034698145.1 Proisotoma minuta
CATAATTAACTCTGTGCAAAATTTCAGCTCTCTAGGTTAAAAATTGACGCGAGCATCTTATGGGGAAGGTTTTCAGAAGCCTAACGAATGCATACTTAGGTGATTTTTTTGCTTGGTTACTAACATTACCTCACCTAAGAAAAAGAATCCGAATTCAAGAGGGTGCTACTAAAGCTGCAACTGACTTTGGAAACGCCACAACCCAAGACGAAAAACTTCGTCTCATATTTGAAGTATCAAACGACACCAATCTGAGGGTGAAGACAAGTGAAGTTAAAGTACAAGAACTCAAAAGAAAGGTGAAAGTTCTCGAAGAAAGAGAGGTGGCCAACAAGAAGAAGATATCCGAGCTAGAAGAAAAAGTGAAGTTTCTTCTAGACGGGGGGCCTTGTAATGTCATTCTTCATGGGGCAACAGAAGTGAAAGATGAGGACCCAATCAAAGTAGCTTTGGACGTACTAAAGAAGACGGGGAAAGTAGCTGTGGGCATTAAAAAAGCATTCCGCTTGGGGAAAAAAGATGATGTAATAGTGAGGCCAATAAAAATCAAATTGAAATCTCTAGACGACAAAGAGACTGTTCTGGCTGCAATACCGACAATAAGAAATTATAATAAGCAGAATGCAACAAAGTATCATGTATTCGCCGACACTACTTTGTCAGAACGCCTACAAAGGAAAGAAGCTAAAGCAGTTTTTGATCAAATTAAAACAACAGACCCAGATGCTACTTTAAGAAGGGGAATTATCACATCTAAAGGGACTAGGATTATTGTCGACAGTGGTGGGAAGATAACAAAGGAAGCTGCAAAATTATCATCACAATGAGGATTCGGCCGGCCCAGATCAAATATCGGATTAGGAATTAATAGTATATTAACATGGAATGTGGAGGGTATATTAGGAAAGGATAAATTATTTTATACTGAAGTATTACATTATAAACCGTCAATATTTTGTTTTTTAGAAACTTGGCACAATTTCTCTTTTTCGAATAATTGGATGACCGAATACACTATTGTGGAAGGATTGGCAAACAAGGATGGCACAAACAGAGGCAGATGGAAAGATGGAATTGTGGTTGGAATTCGTAAAGATTTGGAAATTAGTTGGGAAATTAAGGAGTTATGCTCGTGGTATGCTCTACTTGAATCTGAGTTTAAAGGTTTAAAAGTTTACCTGTTTTTTGTATATGTAAATCCGGTCTCTGCAGATAGATTTTTTCAATTCAAAAATGTGGTTAGAAATTTGAAAGGTCAAAGGCTAATTATTATGGGAGACCTTAATGCAAGAGTTGCCGTTGAAGATCCCAACAAAATCTCTCAGTTTTCATTAGGATGTGAGCGTAGATCAAAAGATTTTAGATACAATATTAGAGGAAAAGAGTTAATTAAATTCATGGAAGAGAGTGACCTATATCTAACCAATGGAAAGTTTGCAGGGGATAAATTAGGGAATCATACTTTTGTTAACAACAATGGGACAAGTGTAGTAGATCTCGGGATTGTAAGCGAAAGCGTTTTTAGAAATATTCTTGACTTTAGGGTAGAGAACAGCATTTATTCATGTCATGCTCCGATAAGGCTTATGTTTAGAAGGGAAACTATTTTGGAAGTAGGAGAGTCATATAAAAAAATTGTTTGGAGTAATGAAAATGGGCGTGAATTTGGGGAAATATTTACAAGCAAACTGTCGCACTTAAAAAGCAGGTCTATTGACTATAACAGCTTATGTAATTTGATAATGGCATCCGCAGAAGAATGTAGCTTTGTTAAAACAGTGAGGTTTGGTCAGGTGCAAAATTCAGGTCCATCCTGGTTTGATTCTGATTGTCGTAAAGCTAAGTGGAAAGCAAATTTTAGTTTAAGAATGTTTAGAAGGGCAAATTCAGAAAACAGAAGAAGACTGCTAGCCAGGTTCATAAGTTCAAAGGCTGCTTATAATGAGGTTATTAAGCTTAAAAAGGAACAATTCTATAAGAAAGTCCAACAAGATCTGCTAGATGCTAGGCATTCTGCACAATTTTTTAAAGCATTGGCAATATTTAGGAACAAAGGCAAATCAACTCAGGAGGACTATGTTAGCTTAGAAGCTTTTGATTCATTTTTTCAAAATATATTCAGGGATCCATCAGATAGTGAGGTAGATGAATTCAGTAAGCGAGATGACTATTTGGATAAAGATTTTACAATGGACGAAATGCTTTCAACTTTACGGAAATTAAGCAGAGGGAAAGCAGCAGGAAAGGACGGCATTCCTAACGAAATCTGGAAGAATTTACCAAAGGAAGGGTTAAAAGTTCTACTTGTTAACATTAATGAGTTTTATAGGGCAGAAAATTTTCCTCCCAACTGGTCTGAAATTGTTATTGTTCCTATTTACAAAAAAGGTGATCCAAAACTAGCGGCCAATTACAGACCGATCTCTTTGGCAAACACATCTCTCAAACTATTCACGCATATGCTAACAGATAGATTGACAGATTGGGGGAGGCCGAGGAAGTTAATTTCTGAATATCAAGCAGCATACAAAAAAGGATACGGATGTGAGGATCATGTTTTCACTTTAAAGACGGCTATTCAATACAATCTTAGCTCAGGGTATTCTAAAGTTTATGCACTATTTGTAGATTTGTCATCCGCTTTTGACACAGTTAGTTGGAGTCTTTTGTGGAGAAAAATGGATCGAGTAGGTATATCTTCAAAATTCATAAATGCAGTTAGGAGTATATATAGGAATGCAGGTGCCCAAATTAGGACTAGGAAAGGATTTAGTCAAGGGTTTAGGCTGCAAAGGTCAGTCTTACAGGGCGAAACGCTAAGTCCAATCCTTTTTACGCTTTTCTTGGATGATCTCATTGTCAAATTGCAAGAGTCAGGAATTCCAGAGTTAGTTGTAGGTGCTGCGAGGATCCATGCACTTATATATGCGGATGACATTTGCTTGTTAGGTTCAAATGCAGTTTATTTACAAGAACTCATAGCTGTTGTTAAGAAATATTTTGAAGAAAACGGCTTAAAGGTCAACTTGGGGAAAACGAAAGTTGTGGTCTTTCGAAAAGGTGGTAGGGATAACCAAAATTCAAAATTTTTGTGGGGCGAGCAAGTGATTGAAGTTGTTAGTAGCTATATGTATTTAGGGGTTCCATTTCACGCTAACATTAATAAAATGAATAGTAATATTTGCGCACATTTTGTGGGGAAAGCTAAAGGAGCTCTTGAGTCACTATACAAATTGTTTTCTAAAAGTAAAATTAGGAAATTAAGTAATTTGGTTCTGCTTTTCAACTCTTTAGTCAGATCGGTCCTGTTATACTGTTCACCTGTCTGGGCTCTAGATGAAGGGGTAAGGGAAAGTTTAAAAAAACTTCAAATATGTTTTCTTAGGAGAATTTTAGGTCTTCCCAAGTATGCTCCACACTGGTTCATAAAATTAGAGACTGGTGTAAATTGTATTGAGGGATTTATTTTTAGATTAACACTTAAGTTTGTAGGGAGGGTTATAAGAAAGGATCGTGAGAATTTGGCAAGAATGAGCTTTGATGCACTAAGGTCCCTCTACGCTAGAAAACCACAGGAGAAAAATAATTGGTTCTATAGTCTAGTTAGAATACTTGAAACTGAGGATGATGTTGGGATGTTATGTAACAGTAATTTAAGTGTCATTGATGTAAAAAACCTTGGTCTCAGATTAGTGGAGCATCACACGACTACGAATACTAACAATAATATTAGAAGAATGTGGGAAAGTGATTTCATGTGTCACTATAAATTTTGTAAAAGTGAAGAGAAAGTTGAGAATTATTTGGAATTTGATGTTCCATGGGATATGTCACGCCTTGTTTGCCAACTACGTTTCGGTCATTCATTTTTTAGATTTAAAAATTTTGCAAGATATCTTGAAGGTGCCTGTTTCAAGAATGGGGTCTGTAGAATTTGTGGCGTCGGAGTCGAAGACGACTTTCATGTTATGGTAGTCTGTAGGCATTATATTGGACCACGTAAGAGATATCTTGCAAATTTTTTAATGCCAAATGATAAATTTTCATTTAGACATATTTTCAACTCCTTGAGTGAAAGTGGGGTTAAATCAGTATATTATTTTTGGAATTCAGTAAATAGGATTAGGGAGCTCTATTTAAGAGAAATGAGTGAGAGTAGGGAATCATGATTAACTATATTAAGTAATGTTTATAAAATTCAACAAAATGTAACATTTATATCAAAATTGTAAATGAAATGATGATTGGGCTGTGGCCATGTCAATAAATTCATACTACTACTACTACTATTAAATACATTCCGATTAATAATATGTATATATCTTGAAAATATAATTATTGTAAAAGCTAAAAATATTCAAAAAAAAATCTTCTCAACTGCACAAATGGTCTTCTAGCATAGGTTGGGTTCTAAACTTTAATTCACAGTGAGGACAGGTCAAAACTATAGCTGTTGAGTTATTGTTATTTTGCTTTTCGCCATAGAAAGGTTGCATTGAAGAAGTCCCAAGGATATTCATCCTGGGAGGCGAATTTGGAATTTGTAATTGGTCATTTATCATTCTTTGAGGTTGTTGTGGTTGTTGATTCTGCTGACTTAGAAAGGAGAGATTTATTATAGGTTCATTGCGGTTATTATTAAGTTTTTCTGTTTGTTGCTGCATCGATATTTGCATCTGTTCCATTAGGATAGGTGTAAATTGTGCAGATGATTCTTGATTCAAATGGTGTTGATTGATTGACAGTTCAATTTCCGAAGGTGGAGTGATTGCCTCGTATTGTTGTCTACCCTGAGCCATTTGATTAATTTGATATCCAGGTATCAAAGATTGACTGATGGCTTGGCGTGCATTCGGCGAAACAGTTGGAATTTCCCTGAGAGCGTTGGTGCTATCAAATTGTAATTCAGTGCCTTGCGTCTGCATTCGAATATTGGCAATTGGAATCTCATTTCTGTTTGGAGGATGATGATTATCAGCGTTGGATTGGGCACGTGGGACATTTTGGATTAGTTGGTTATGCGTCCCAATGGAAGGAATATTTATACGCCCTGGTCTGCTAAGAGGGGGAGGGGATGAAGTTGATGGAATTATACCTCCCATATAATGATCTCCTTGAATATCTTGAACTGGTGCCCTCGTTGGCCTTGCTGTTAGATTGGGCCCGTTTGCATTATTTGGAGAAATTTGAGAGACCAATTGTGCATTATTTGGAGAAATTTGAGAGACCAATTGTGCATTATTTGGAGAAATTTGAGAGACCAATTGTGCATTATTTTGAGAAGATACGAGATTATTTTCTTGTGGTGGCTGAGATTCGCCACAATTTGTGGCAACAACTGGTTGTATCCTTGAATTCGTAGAATTTAAATTTCCATCTGGTTGCAAATGCAACGGCTTTTCTTTAATCACTTGGTCAAAAGTTATTGGTGTAGTAATTTGCTCAGGTTGACCAACATTTTGTTGAACCAATGAGATATTTTCTCTTCCCTCGATATTTTCTCTTTTCTTTTCTTTTTCTTTTCTTGCCTGTCGCCTAAGCTCTGATTCAATCTCCGATTCTTTTTGTTCTCTTTCTAATTGCCTCATCATTTTAACTAAATCTTCGGAATTATCCAAGCAATTTAAAATCTCATCTGGGGGTTCAATTTTTGGAGCTAATTGAACGTAGGTGTAGCCTGAAACTCGTGGAATATCTTGATTATACCCATTTTTAATCTGTTCTATTAGCTCATTTATCGTTTTTTTCCCTAACTTCCCCAAAATAACTGTTGGATTTCCATAAGGAATTCTTTCTTCTTCTAATATCTCCATTTCACTGTCGGTCGTGTCAGTTTGCATTCCATCGTCTGGTGTTGAATTACTTTCTACACGAGTTGGTAATGTTGGTATACTTGGCTCGGATTCTTTTTCATTTGCAATTTGTTCCTCTACGAGTACTTGCTTTCGTTGTCTTTGTTGTTGACTAATATTCGAATTCGAGGCTGGTCTCTTTCTTTTTCTAGAATCCATTTCATTTTTTTGGCTAGCATTAGCACTCTTTTCGCCTAGATATTGAAAAAGTTAATTTCCGAATGCAAAAATTAGCTTAATTTTTACCAATCTCATCATCGACATCATCTTTTGATGATGTGGGCTTAGGTCCATAACTATGACACGAATAAACGTGTAGAATAAGCTCATAACGACTTAAAGAGTCAAGATAGGATTTTTTACAAATTAAACACATTCTTCTTTTGAAATCATACATCCCTTTAAGGAAATCAGCACATCCGGATGGCACCAAAGAATGTTCAATGAGTTCTAAAATCAAACAGGAAAATGTAAATGACAATTGAGCAATATTTTATTAATTAAAACATCTACCGTTTTCGGTTTTAAACTCAATGCGACAAAATCTGCACCTTTTGAGTTCTTTAACTTTTAAAAATTTGGAAGAACCTATAAAGTAAACTTTTCAGTAGTGATATTAACGTAAGTGAATTAGATAAATTCTCACCATTCGGTTCAGTGTCCAAATTGTCTTGTTCATTTATGCTGACGTCGGGCGGATTTATTTTCTCCTCTCGTTTGGCAATTTTATTTGTTTTATTTTCCGGCTTCCTTTTTTTACGCAAATTTCTTTCAATAAAATGAAGCTCATCCCCGACGTCTTCATCCAGTTCCATGATACTGTCACTCCCTTCCTCCAATTCATTATTGCAAGTTATTGAATGGTTTACTACTTGACCTAGATCTGCACAATGTTCCTCAGCTGGATTTGGTCGTTCTTCCCCAGGAGATTTTTCTAAAAAACACAATAATAAGTAAATATTGCTGGGCAATAAGTAATTTACAAGTAAACGATAAATATTTACCTCTGCTAGTAACGGATGATGTGCTTTTACTGCTTTTTCTGGTGGATTTAGAAGAAGAAGTCGAATTTCGCTGTCTCCAAGTTTTCCTTACTTTTTTTAATGTCACTTTTGGTATTGGGCTTACAGCTCTTACATCATGAGCTTCAGGAGGTATCGGCTGAAGCTGGGGAATTTTCTGGGATTTCGTGGTTTCATTCGTTATTTCAATTTTATCTTTAGGGCCAGAAACTTCCCCATCATCATGAACCAAGGATGTAGGTTGGGATGTCTTTAATTTTTCTGGAGATTCTTTGTTTTCAGGCAATACTTTTGGAGAGCTAGATCCAATTTCAACCACTGGAGATTGTTGCTGTTGCTCTGTCCCTTGATTTTGTTGAGGCTCATTATTTCTGGATATTTTATCATCCGCTTGATTTTTATTCCTATTTGTTGCAAGTGGCTCGTCTTCATCATCACTTAAAATTTCAATGAGATAGTTCAAACTTTTAAACTTTTTCGCCAATCCATCTGCTTCATTATATTTTTGATTTGGGGGGATATCTTTCACTTCTAAATACTTGAGAATATCCCTAATTTCATATCCGAGTGAAATCGAGAAGATGCAGAAACCCGTATAGAACAGCCGAAATACCTCGTTCATAGGTCTCAATTTGTAATCGCAAAAGGTCAGATGGATGGGATTTTCATATGACGGTTTTCCAATCTAAAATAAAACAGAAAAATGTAGAAATGAAACATTATGTTATTTTTATCATAAATTGCTACTGCTACTTCTTTCAGATTTGCAGAAATAAGTCTCTTCAACACGGGTGACCAATGCATAAGGACATGAGAATGAACAGGAACATATCCACCGTCACATTTCACAACAGTATCACAACTTTTACGGTCGCGTAGTTGCTGCAAATGAAGGTAATTTACGACCCCATGATTATTTCTCAGAGTGACGAGATTCTTCTTTTCTGGATCGTGCACTGCGATATTCAATATTAATTAGCTTTATCCTTTTACAAATAAAAAAAGTCTACCTGGGACAGTTTCATAATTGTTCCAATTTATGCAGTCCCAATCATGGCTCTCGAAAAGACCTTGGCGTTTGACCGTCCGCAAAAGCTTTTGAACGTCTTTGGATGTCACGAGTCGAGCTTTCTCAGACATTTTTATCCGTCCTAATTAAACATACGGCATATGGAAACTAAATTAAATGCATTTACAATTTCCCGGAAATACAATTAAACACTTACCTTAAGAAGGGAAGAAACTTGTCAAAAATTAAAATAATGTAAAAATGGGCGAGGACATTATTATAAGCTACTAATAATTAATTTAAAAATATTTGTGCGAGTGTAGAATGTAGATAAAAATTAAAGAGCACAGAAAACTCGATCTCCAAAAATTTCACTCCCGCATTTCTTTGTGAGTAAAATATCATGGACCATTACTAATAGTTAATAGTTAGTGGTTGCTAACAATGCTAACCACTGGTTAGTTACAACAATGGATGTAATAATAGAAAAGGGCAAAAAATGCATGTGATTGTTTAAAGCCGGAAAAAGCATAGAAGCAACGTGTCTCTCATTGTTCACAACAATTTTTATTGCTGCTAAATGACCAACATAAACTTTTTCAGAATTTACTCATCCTATTGCTTTTAAACCATTTCCGTGAACACATTTAATATACGATTTATTTTCAAACCTCATGATTTTTGAAATAATTATCGGCATGTATTTAGTTATGATTAATGGTATTTTACGGAGAACAAGAAGCGTGGAAAAGCAACTAAACTATTTATAAAGAGACTGCACTAAAACAATCTCAAATGTTAAAATCATTTCAGCCATTCTTATGATAAATTGTCGAGAAATGTCAAAGCAGCCGAGTCCATTCAGTCCAATGTTTCCACTTGAAACGTTCCTTTCAAAACGCTCAATCTGATTGGAAATAAAGTTTATTAGTTCAAAATAGATAGGTGCATGTAAGATATTTATAAACCTCTCTGTCATAAAATTGGTAAGGAATTTTCTTCACGATCTCTAGAATTTTGGACGCATTTTCTGTGATTGATGCGATCATGAGGGACATGATGACCACGCGGACAATCATGTGAACAATTGAATATGGCCGATATAGCGTATCAATTGTGTTGGATGGCTCTCTGAATAGCAAAAGGATCTAAAAATATATGTAGTAAATAGTTTTATTTAATATGCATAGATTTCTGAAAAATGTGTTACCTGAAGACAAATAAAAAATATGTTCACCATGTAAGAAAAAAATATCAATGGAGATATAAATCTTTGAAAACTTTGAACTAAATCAAATAACTTTGCATGGTCTCTAATAATCAACTTCCATTTTGTATTTTGAAACATTTTCTCATTCTCGTTTTGAAGGTTACAAGCGATTTGGTAAATGGATTCAAATTGGGATCCAAGAGATTTAGCAAACACTGTATTTAAAAGGTCCCCATAATTCCATGCATACGCTGTCAGTTTGTTGGATATTAGTGCCAAATATGCCCAAAATTGATGAAAAGGAACAATTTTGACCCAATCCATATGTGCTTGCAAGTAATAAATTTCCACGTACGTCTTATCGGCTGTTTCAAAAAAATAAATAGTGAAATTACTTTTTTTAAATAAGAAACATCCTTTACCAGTGGCTTTATATTTGAAGCTGTATAGCAAACTTTCCAATACGGCAGACAGAAAAATTGGCAACCAAATTTTAATTGTGCGAGTCCGTAATTTATTATGATCCAAAACGTAATGAAGTTCTTTGTTGCAATCGTCCCATTTTTCAAAAAGGTCCTCAAAATCTTTCCTTCTGCATATAAAATAGGCCCTTAGGAAAAAGCCAAAGCCTGAATATCCCCAAGCCGCTGTGGCCCAAGCAAGTTCCAAAAAGTTTGTCGTGTTCTTTATAATTGCCGTTTGAATCATTCCAATAAAACAAATGATTGTATCAACTAAAACGACTGCAGAAAGAATATAAGTAATTGCAATGAAAGTCCAGTGTTTCTCAAATGGGATTATTCCAATGCATTTTCCAAGAAATGTGAAATGTCTTAAGGAATTAGACAATGAATCGGTGGTATTCACGGATACTAGAAAAGCTAGTTTATGAGATGTTATTGAATTAACATCGATTTTTGAGCCTGGCTTCTGAGCCTTTGATTTGCCAAAATCAAAATTGCTGTTTGGTTCAAACATTGCTCTAACAATGAACGATATGTGGTGGCAATAAAAAATCCAAGAAGGAAATTCAGTAATGCAACCTAAATTATATGTGCCAAACAAATAGTAAATTAGTGTCGGGAAAGTGAAAATGTCATTTTCTATTAAAGACGACGAGTGTACTTTAGAAAATTTTTTTCTGTTTCATAATAAAAAAAACTTGGACCTCTTTCATATTAAGAAAACAAAATAAATACTTAAACCGACCTTTTCTAAAGGGAGCTTTTTTATGTTATACAGTTGTTATATAGTTTTCTTTTTGTCCTTTTGTGTTATTCGGCCCGTGGCACTCTGGTCCCAAACGCACTTACTGTCCCATTGGCTCTAACTCCTAGATTATGGTGCGTCCTTAATTCTGTCGTCAATAACTTTGCATAATGATACAGCACCCCAACAAATTTGGTACCGTTGGAAAGCTATTAAAATTGTGGATCTTTTAAAAATATAAACGACACCCCCAGCCGCCCCCACTTTCATATACACTTATAAAACCACGTTTTCATGCGCTTTTTAATGATTTTGCATTTGCAATTGAGTGGTCCAATTTTAATTCTTAGTGGGTGTTGACTATTTAAACACCCAAGGACAGAGTTTTTGCCAAATTTCTTAACTCAAAAATGTTGAAAAAGCTTTTAATATAAAATAAGATCAGTATAAAAATGCCTGAAAACGTGATTTTATGAGTGTATATGAAAGTGGGGGCGGCTGGGGGTGTGGTTTATATTTTTAAAAGCTCCACAATTTCAATAGCTTTCCAGCGGTACCAAATTTACTGGGGTGCTATATCATTATGCAAAGTTATTGACGGCAGTAGTAAGGACGCATCATAATCTAGGAGTTAGAGCCAAAGGGGCAGTAATCACTGCTTTAAGATAGTTAGAAATATCTAAAATAACAAAAATTTTGCTAGTCAGTCTTACCGATATAAGTTTTCCCTGTTCCTGGCGGACCCTGAATTACACATATTTCTTGGGTTAATGCAGCACGAAAGGCTGCAAACTGATTTTCATCTAAACCCAACTCGGCGGCTGATGGCCATTCTTCATCAATTAATGGATTGATGGAAATTTCTGCATTTTCCCGCACTAATTCATAAGCTTCTTCTTCAGTCCCTAAATCAATCTCATCAGTGGTTTCTTCCCCATCCATGATTTCTTCTTCCTCAAGGACTTCCTCCTCCTCAGCAATTTCCCCCCGCTCAAGATCATGAATTTGATTTTCCCTTTTAGTAAATATTTTCCGATATTGAAGCACAAGGGTCATCTCTTCAGGTAAATTGCCTTCATCCTCGGAATCGGATTCCTCATTTTCAAGCAAATATCTTGGAGGCTGAACATCACTGCTGGATTCCACAATATATTTCGCCATTGGGTAAAGTCCTAAATCCGCGATAGTTTGCAGAGTTGTTAGGACATGTCGATATGATTCGAAATAAATGTCACTCTCGATCAATAAGAATTCAGCATTTTTCGCCAGACTGGGTGGCGCTCCCTCCGAAATAAAGGAAAGAGCGAACTCTCTTCTCAATTTTTCTTCGTCTCTTCGGCCCACAACTCCGCAATTTGCAAAGGATAATGACGAATCCGTAAGAATGAGTAAATTTCCGGGAAGAAGACGTTTGGACCTGTTCCATTGAGTGCGGGTGCAGATCCGCTCTGGAAGTCGGAGCCAGTAGTGAAGCCGTCCAAAAATTATTTCAGTTGTGAAAATTTTCACGGGATGATAGACACGAATGCTTCCAAGCGGGAGTTTCTTTTTTCCAGACATGTAATCTAACCTACACATATCCGAAAAAAATTTTAACTTCCATTTTATCTTCTAAGTAAACCCTATAAAATTTTTAAAAAGAAGAAAAAAAATACTACGATTATCCCACTTTAATTTTTAACGCAAAAAATCAAAAGATTCTGATCCTTTTACCTGGACTTTTCATTCAAAGATCAATAACTTTTGATTTTAATTAAATGAAAAAAATAGAACCCATGCGCGACCGAAAGACATTGCAAAAGAAGTATTATTCCAGTTATAAAGAGGTAACAATGAAGAGTAGAATTTTTAAAAAAACATACGGATATTTGAGAAACTCCTGAACCCCTTCTCTTAAAGTTGCCATAAAATCCTCCCTCAAAAGACGGAACTGGACGTCCAAATAATGATCCGCGTCATTGTAAGCACCTTTAATTTTATTTGGTCTAATGTTAATGTCCCTTATCCCCTCTTTAAGTTCCTCAACCGACGGGATGATGGACATGGTTCGAAAGTCCGTGGTCGGCGTAAGCTCGTCAAACATTTGGAGGACATTTTCCGTGAAGCCTTGTCGCCTTTGAGAAAATTAAAAAAATCATCAGTAAAATAAATTATTATTAGAGGTGTTGTTCAAAGTCTATTTTAAGAATAATTGTTAATCTGCACATTAATAGCGAACTAACAAATTATTATTCAAACATTTTACTCTAAAAATTCTATTTTTTTCACTAAGGACAATTTGATTTCTACGTATCTAGATAAGTACATTATCATTTGTTCATGGAGTAGATTTTTTGGATGGCGAAAATAATCTATCGTTAATTTTTAGGAATTAAAAAAATGGACAGGTGCGGCTGTTGCATTTCTACTGAAAATTTACTTAATTTAAAATTTAAAATTTTATAAAACAATGAATTATTACTTAATTAATTTGGGCAAAATATATTAACTTCCATTAACCAAATTTACCGTTCACTTGTAGCAGTCTCAATTTTTTTCTTAACTTCTTGATTTTTAACAAAGCTTTGCAACTTTGTATACAAATTTTCAAAGTCACCCGCCATTTCAGAGATTTTGTGAGCTATTGGCGATGGCTTAAGTTTGATCACCATCAAAGTTGTAAATCCAGTGTGAACGATATCCTTAAGGAAATCTTTTGCAATTTCCGGCATCACATTTGC
>JAQIXN010002157.1:0-13008 GCA_034698145.1 Proisotoma minuta
AAGTAGGTGGGACATGATGTAAAACTTCAATATGAATTTTCCTTAAAAGAGACTCAAAACAAAACACATTTCCAACAATAGTCATCACTATTTTGAATTTAACTTTTCAAGTGGTCCTTGTCGTTTTGGGTACCATATTAACATCTTAAAGTCCCCAAAAAATTCAAAATATATGACAGAACCTAACTCTGCCAATGCCAGTAGTATAAAAAGCCAGGGTATATAATTCCGATTTTTTAAAAAAATAGCAATTATCATATTTTCTCAAGCTTATAAATCCACAAAATATTTACACACATTGAACAATTCATGCCCCTTGTAGAACATTTCCGCAGTCCTCTCCAGCGGAATCACATAATCCTGGATGATATGAGACGAAAGGGTAAGATTTATCAGCCATTGGGGTACAAATCTTTTAATGTCGAAATTAGCAGGGGTTGCCCATCCAAAAAGTGCCGTGGCTATTTGGCTCCTGGCCAAATCAGGGACACAATTTGTAACCACCCAAAAAACTCCTCGAGTGTGTCGATGATAATAGTCAATTAACGGGATATATTCGATATAATTTTGGTTTCCATTTTCCCTCATTTTGTTCATAACTTGTTCTGCTTGAAGGTGGAAGAATTTCTTGTACCATCGATTGATATAATTTATTTTTTCGCGGGGCGAAGCCTCGTCCGCCATGTTGCCAAACATTATCAAGATTTCATATTTAGAATATGCAAACCCTTCAACAAAATCATACGAGTTTCCCTCCTCCTTTATAAGGTTTAGGGCTGTTTCGATGTTTGAAGCGATACGGTATTCAAGTTCCACAAATCTGGATTTAAATTAAATTCATTAAAATTAAATTTGTTGAAATAGGAAATATTTAATATTTAATAAGCACCTTTTGGCAGGGATGATTTGCAAAGTAACGGCAGTTAAAAATCCGATTGTTGCATAAGATCCAGCAATTGAATAGAAAAGTTCGGGATCGTCATCCTTAATTTAGAACTTGGCAAAATTTTCTAATTTTATTTAATTAAAAAGATAGCTTACTTTAGAACATTTGACAACTTCTCCAGATGGCAGCACAATTTCGTAAGCTAAGGCTGTATTGTGAAATAGCGAATGTTGGTGGCTGCTGCTTTCCAATCCTGCCCCCGCTATTAATCCCCCTGAAAAAGAACGTAAAGATTATTTAGTTTTGTTTAAATATAAATTCTCTTTAATAAATATTCCATTACCAACAGTTAGGGAATCCAGTTCGGGTACAACGGGTAGTGTCCATCCTTTAGGGACTAAAATTCGGGAAAGCCGACCCATGCACATCCCTGGCTCAACTGTAACGCTCTGGAAAAAAACAACCCATAACTTTTTAAAAATAACGAAATTCGACGAAAGTTCTTTGCGTAATGTCAAAAAAATTATAAATCGCAAAGAATTCTGGCAAAAAAAATGATTAAAACTATACTAGCTTATGTAAAAAATGTAACACACTCTTGTTTAGCTGGCCAAATACAAAACCGTTATTATCTATTTAGGTTAAATTTTATCCACAAATTATGAAAATACTTACTTTTGAGTGCAATTAATTAAGCAACTAATAAAATTAAATTGGGAAACAATTAGGGTGAATAATTTTCTAGTTACAAAAATTTTATTTTGCAAAAAATCTTAGACAAATGTTAAATTTTTGGGACATCTTTGGGACATTAGTGATTTTTTTTTTTAACTTTTTTTATGAAAATTTTTTAACTTTGATATTATATGTTTTCCACAGTTTTTTGGAGTTGAGAATTTTTGACCATTTTTGGCTGATTAGATCATAATTTGGATGAACTAGGATTCTATTTCAAAGATACCTTTTGACTTATTAAGAATTTATACACACTTGTCGAGCAAAAAATTGAGAACGAGTATACATATATCGTTAAGTTCATTCAGAAAGTTAAAAAAACATACATTAAGTTCAAGAATTAAGTAGCCACCCTCCGTTTATCTTGCAAGAAGTAGTTCTTCATAACCAATCATAAGTAACCTTACCTATCGATCGATTGATCTTATGATCTTATTTATATTGTTTCAAGTTAAACTCATACAAATTTACAACATCGAGTGTACAATATTTCTTAAATATAACGCTTACTAATTTGCTACTAAATTGGTGTTTTTTATACAAACATTCTACAGCATAGGGGCTTTAATTAAAAAAAACATACATAATTTTTGAATTATCATTATTGGCTATAAACCATTATAATGTGGTTCTAAAAATCTGAATAAAAAAATCTGTGCTCTAATGATCGTGAGTTGAAATAATTCTCCATTTACAAAAAATGGTTAAAAAAGAAAGATCAGATATAAAAGTTTTATCATTTTTAGCATGGTGAACTAAATAATTAAACATCCCAACAAAAAGTGCTTTTAAATAATCGTACCTTATTTTCAGTGTCGATTTCAACGACATCATTAAGATTTCCAAGTTCCACTTGAAAATACTTTGACTTATCAACTTTATTTAGCGAAATGCTTTTCCATCCTGGACGAGCTGAGCAAAGTTTCCGTTTTCGGTCTCCATCCGCCCAAATTTTGACTTGTTTTGCAACAGCCTCAACTTTTTGATTGTGCTCTTCTTTGCTACACTTCCAGCCAAAAATGCTGTTCATCACAATATAATTGTATATTGCGTTTATCCAACCAATTGTTACAACAGCGGTCAAAGCTCCCAAATTATAGGCCAAATTGGAAAAAAATTCTGCCATGATTAAATTTTAAAAATATTTTTACCTCTTGGCCTGTTTGTTATTCTCGTGCAGTTTCTAATAGAATTAAACCCAGCAGACAGGATTTCCCATTTTTATGGAGCTAGTTTTTGATGTTCTCATGGATAAAAAGTTTAAGAGCATTGAACATTTAGCCCGAGTCAAGGGTTTGTATCTTTCTAAATATAAAATTTACCCTTTAACATAACGTAAATTAGCCTAATCATCAATTTCAATCAAACATTCTGAATAACAAGCCCAAACATTTTTTTTAAAATTTATGTCGGACAGACAGACAGACAGACGGACAGAGGGACAGAGGGACAGATCCACAGACGGGATCCGATATGTTACATAATCTTTGACTCGGGCTAAATCAGATAGGTATCTATGTTGCAATTTTTATAAAACATTAAATAAAAGTGATACACACTATGAGTATGTCTGTGTACTTGGCAAACGGGCGTAATATTGTGGTGAACATCAACTCAACTTTAAATTATCAACAATGTTAGTCATTTGGATAATTTACGTTGAAAATGGCTTATTATTAAAATATTCATTAGAGCAGATTAAAGGTTGTGAATTTTCTGGCAAAAAGTTCATTCGAGTTTACATTATTTAATTAAATATACTTTTTGTAAACAGATGTAAATATTTAGCGGAGAGTAAATGACATTTTTGATCAATGACATTTTTTGAGGTCACAATTTCACTAGTTTTCGTTTATCTTTCGAATGAGACCCCATATGCAAAAAAAGACAATTTTCGTCACTTGGGTATATCCTGGTGTCGATTTCGTTACCCGATCATGTCCATTTTATAACTTGTCCTTTATTTTGACCTAATTGACATGTATGCAGAGCTTCGTGCGTTAATCACGCTTTGTTCAAAAGTTGTCGTGCTGACAAACGGACAGACAGACGGATATTGGGTTCAAAATAATATTAAGGACAGACAGAAAAACAGGTTAAAATACTGGAAAAGGCAATTTATTTAAAAGGTTAGCACGAACAGAATTGTTTTACCCATCTATTTATTTCCACATTTCTTAAGATAAGTAAATATTTCTCACAGACAGGTTATATAATTGAAAAAAATTAAAGCACATTAACAAGTTCTTTACTAATATAAACCAAATGAAACTTTGCACACGATTAACTGGGTTCAAAATCAAGGTCAGTTTGGAACATGGTAAAGGACAGGCATCGCATCGTTATCATCAAATAGACATTGGTTTACAAACGACATGAAATTTCGTTTTACAAATTGAGTCTTATTTTAAAGATAATTGTAAGTTAAATATAGAAATACATTTTTTTATAATCTTCAAAACGTCAAATACCAAAAATATATAAGATTAACTAAAGAAAATTAAAAAATATTGCTGAATTGTATGGGATATTTGTGAATTTTTTTATATTTATAACATTCCTAAGATATTTCATGTTGCTTACTAAAAGCTTATATATACTGAAAATAAAACAAGTTTTAGAAAAAAAATAAGTTTGTTAAACATTGATTCCTAAAGTTACATTCTTAAGTAAGGTAATCAGTAAATTAATCAAAAATAATTCACACACTAAAAATTTTTCAAGGTTTAAATAGCAGAAGTTAATTTACTAAAATGCAGTTCAAGTTTTGTATAATGGTGAAAACTTATTTATAAAATTCTGCAAAAGTAAAATTATTTGTCAATAAAATATTTTAATGAAAACTTGCACGCATAAAACAAATTGTAATCTTGTTTATTTGCTCATCTTTTAACTATTTTTTAGTGCAAATAAACTCTAAGAAAACCACTGGAAAAATTTAGCAATTCAATACATTTTCAGTTTTTTAATATGCCCGATTAATAAGTATTTTCCAAAAAAAAAATCTCTATTTTAATAAAAAACTAGAAGACCCTGCGGCCTCTGGCCGCTAATTTAGAAACGTGAATGCAAAAAATATGTTTGCATGCAATATGAACAAAGAGAGAGAAAAGCGAGTGAAGTGAGCAGTGGAAGCAGTGGAAGCAGTGAGCGAGTGGAGCTAGACTTCTTCCCGGAAAAAAGTGCTCCCGGACAAATATACACGTCAACCTTTCTTTAAATAATAGGATATGTTAATGTTTTAGTTTCTTCTTCCGGTTATTTGCCAACAATCATGAATAAGGCTAAACGGAAACACAAAAACAATCGTTTAATTTTTATTATAAATAATCAACAATAACAATCAAAATAACAAATTAATTTACAAAAAAATAAAATTAGGAAAGACTCATGAAGGCTTATACTCATAAATCATTCTTAAAACAATCTTCTTTCTTACTGCATGTCCATAAATTAATACTAAGCTTCTTACTCTTAAACTATATACAACTAAATAACTTTCATTATTAGCTCGCCATACCTGGAGAGATATTGCTCTGGTCATGTCTGTCCGTCTGTCCGTCTTTCCGTTTGTCACGCTCTGATCCTATATGGGGCAAAATGGTCCGATGCAAAGTGGCTCGGGGCAAAGTGGTCCTTGACGGACAGACGGACAGACAGGTCGAGAGCAATAGCTCTCCAGTTATGGCGAGCTAATATTTGATACTGCAAAATAAAGGGAGTAAATTAATCTTTGGAAAATGAATTTTAATCAAATCCTTGATAATGTATACAACATATAAGTAATATATTTATTTAATTTTTTTATCCATGTCATCCTCAAGCTTTCGCGCTTTGGCGCATATTTTGTTATAAATCTGGGGAAATGCCTCATCACATTTTCTCTCCTTTCTCACTTTGTTATAGTTTGTAAAATCGAACATTTTGTCAAATTCTTCCCTTGACATGAAGCAATCGGCATAAAGTCCTTGAAATCTTGAATAATTGGATAAAAAAACATTTAACTTTGAAATAAAACTCGTAATCTGTGAACACTCACCCGTTGAATTTTATTGCGAGCTTTTCAAAATATTTCAGCAAACTTTTCTTATCCATATTGGAATCTTTGGTAGGAATTCCATAAAATCCTAAATCGATGTACAGAGTATTGTAGTATTTTTCCGGAAATTGGAAACAGGTTGGATTTTTTAGTGCTAAAACTGGACAGATCCAAACTGGGTAAATCTACATATGAGGGCATTTTCAAAAATTTTAAAAATCAATTTAGGACTTTATCCATTATATGAGCTCAACTGAATGTCAATATACAACTGTAACCCACTCAATACATGGTTTGTACTGCGTGTCAAAATTTTAATTTAATAGCATTTTGAGCATCAACTCTAATATTACTGAATTAAAAATAAAATGTATCGGTAAACGATATTAAAAAATCAAATTTAGAAGCAGCCTCAACTACTTATGGCATTTTAAGGGCTACTTTTGTTTTTTAGTCATTTGCCATCTTTAGGTCTTCATAAAAATGAAAATATACTACAAAATATAAATCCCGCTGACTTTTACACTATCGAAAAAATCACTTTAGTATAAGATAATTGGTTTCAATTTTCAGCAAAAAATAAGCTATTAAATTATTTTCCGCACTACAGTCGTTTAAATAATTTACATACATTTAACAATTCGTGCCCTTTATAGAACAATTCCGCAGCTTTTTCCAAAGGGACCACATAATCCTGGATGATATGAGAAGAAAGTGTCATCGTTATCAGCCTTCGGGGCACAAATCGCTGAAAGTCAAAATGTGTAGGGGCTGCCCAACCAAAAAGTGCCATGGCGATTTGACTCCTGACCAAATCCGGGACACAATTGGTAGCCACCCAAAAAACTCCACGAGTGTGTCGATGATAATAGTCAATTGTTGGGATATATTCGATATAATTTGGGCTTCCATTTTCAATAAGATTGGTCATAACTTGTTCGGCTTGAAGGTGGAAATATTTCTTGTACCATCGATTGATATAATTTATTTTCCCACGGGCAGAAGCCTCGTCCGCCATGTTGCCGAACATTATCAAAATTTTGTCTTTGGAATATGCAAACCCTTCAACAAAATCGTGTTGGCTTCCCTCTTCCTTTATAAGATTTAGAGCTGTTTCAATGCCAGAAGTGAAACGGTAGTCAAGTTCCACAAATCTGAATTTAAGTTAAGTTTAATATTTTTTTTGTATTAGTTGATAAGCACCTTTTGGCAGGGATGAGTTGCAAAGTGACGGCAGTTAAAAATCCAATTGTGCCATAGGATCCAGCAATAGAATGGAAAAGTTCGGGGTCATGATCCTTGATTTAGAATGGGATAAAATAGTGTAAATTTAATTGCTTTGTTAATAGCAAAAATGACTTACATCGGAACAGGTGACAACTTCTCCAGATGGCAGCACAATTTCGTAAGCTAACGCTGTTTTGTGAAATAACGAATGTTTGTGGCTGCTAGTTTCCAATCCTGCCCCCGCAATTAAGCCACCTGAAAATGCAGATTGGATTTAAATTTATTTTTATGATTAAATAGTTTTTAATATTCCTTAACCGATAGTTAGGGTATCCAATTCGGGTACAACGGGTATTGTCCATCCTCTGGGAACCAAAATCCTAGATAACCGACCCATGCACATCCCTGGCTCGACGGTCACGCTCTAATTAAAATAAACTCTCGTTAGAAGGGTTTTAAAAGGTTTTACAATGCAATAAATTTAAAGTTACGACAACTTTATCAGAGTTTGCTAAAAGGCAAAAAACACCTCGAAAAAGTTTATTGCTTGATTGCAAGATGCGCCACCTTACAATAATTTCATAAGAACTATAATGATTATGACGACGCTGATGATAATATTGGAAAAACCATTGCAATTTCGATAAGCAAAAAAGTACCTTTTTCAGCAAAAAAGGATTTAAATTGCTTTTTTGCTCGGCGTACCCTGTATTTCATATAAAATAATTTTAATTTTAAATAATAAGAAAGAAACCTCATTTGTCTTTTGTCATCTTGTGACCTTTGAGGTCAACGCTATATAATACTTTTATTTATTTTGCTAAAAAAACTTGTTAACCGTTTGTGAAAATTTTTAATAGCCAAGAACACTTTACATTTATTATCTGTCCTTAAATATTTTATACTTTAGCAGAGTCAACTTAATATAGTAAGAGTAACGATTTTTCTCAGAATATACTCATACCCGATTTTTCGTATCGATTTCAACGACATCATTAAGATTTCCAAGTTCCACTTGATGGTAGTTTGACTTATCAACTTTATTTAGCGAAATGCTTTTCCATCCTGGACGAGCTGAACAAAGTTTCCGTTTTCGGTCTCCATCCGCCCAAATTTTGACTTGTTTTGCAACAGCTTCAACTTTTTCCTTGTGCTCTTCTTTGCTACACTTCCACCCAAAAATGCTGTGCATTACAACGTAATTGTAAAGTGCGTTTAACAAACCAACTGGAATCAATAAAATTGCAATGCATATGTTAACTACACAAATTTGGAAAAAACTGTTCATGATTAAAATTTCTAGAATTTGTTCTTGTTCTCTTACAGTCCCTTGTGCACAACTGAAGCTAACAAAATTTGTTCTAGACATTTTGTTAACGAAGAAGTTAATTTATGATTTTCTCACAGATACAATATCAATCATTTAATCTTTGAAAAACCGCATTCAAGTTTTCCTTAATCAATTCCAAAAAAATAATCGAATGACGTGTTAATTTTGTAGCTTTCTACGTTTGTTAATTGTTTCACGAAAAATGACTTAATCAAATTCTACAAATTTTATCATAAATATAAATTTATATGTGTGCGATAAAATGCAAAATATTTGATTTCAAAATTTCAAGTAATTTTTTTGGAATTGATTGAGAAAAGGTGGCATGAGATTTCATTTCTTTACGATTCAATATGAATGAAGCAATAACACAATAATTCCCAGCAAATCAAGTTAAATTCGGCCTTCGGGTACATTTTTAATTACCTAAATCCAAGTAAGTTCAATATTTAATTATTATATAATAAAGTGTAATATTCTGAAAATAATTGAACCAACATATTATGCAGTACCTAGGTAGTATAAAAATATGTTTTGATAATTGAAAAACGGGTGTAAGAGTATTGCGAAATAAATAAATATTGCATTTCAAACTCAAAATTTTATCAAAACACATTTGGCAGCATATTTTGGTTTTCCCAAAATGTTGTATTTTGATTAAAAATATGAATAACAAAAGATTTCCGGACAAATGACAAAATGTTTAAACATGTTAAATTTATCACTAGAGAATTATTCATTTATTTCGCATTGGGTACGGCATCTCATGTTCCAGAATTCCGAAAGAACATTGAACTTGTTTTTACACAATCTTAAAACTGAAGCAAGTTTCTTAAACGACATCTATCGGCTTGTTAACAATAATTGTGGTTTAATCTAAATAAGAGTAAACAATATAATTTAATAAACGAGGTGCATTTAAATTAAACAAACTGCCTGGAAAGTTTTTATTAATCTATCTTGGCATCACTTGGAAAAACAAATAAAATATTTATAAACAAATGAATTTGAATTTACTGGAGATTAAGTGTTTTGTGCTAATTGTGTCAAATGAAAATTCAAATCACGTTTATTGAAATATTTTAAAATTACTATTTGATTCACTAATAAAATATTTATTTTATTTTTTTATCCATATCATTCTCAAGCTTTCGTGCTTTTGCGCATATTTTGTCGTAAATCTGTGGAAATGCCTCATCACATTTTCTCTCCTTTCTCACTTTGTTGTAGTTTTTAAAATGAAACATTGTTTCAAATTCTATTCTCGACATAAAGCAATCTGCATAAAGTCCTTGGAATCTATAAAAATCAGGACCAAAATTCAAAACTCGTCCAAATAAAAACTGTTCAGATTTAAAAACTTACCCGTTTAGTTTTATTGTCAACTTTTCAAAATACTTTAACATTCCTTTTTTATCAATTTTAGAATTTTTTGTTGGATTTCCATAAAACCCCAAATCGATATACAGAGTATTGTCGTATTTATCCGGAAATTGGAAACATGTTGAATTTTTGAGTGCTAAAGCTGGACAGATCCACACCGGGTAAATCTACAACAACCAAAAAAAGCTAAGTTACACTTATTACAAATCCAATAAATCTAAGAGAAGACTCCAACTGGTATTTTGTTAAAAGAATATCTATAATTTCCAAGTCAACATGAAATCAATTTAAAATATTCGGATTTTAATTTTTATGTGCATAACATGGTCATTTCCCAAGCATTGTCCAGTTTAGCTTTGATATCATATGATAAAATGGGCCATATTTTTATTCATTGACATGTCCTTGTGACGTTGGGTGTCTTTTAAATTAAAGACATGTCAATTAGTTAACTATTCATCCTTTTGTCATGTAATTGTCTTTTTTTTAATAGCATTCAAATTATTTAAATTTGTGCATGGTACATAAAGGACAGAGATTTGAAATCAGTGAAACTTCTTCCAGGGAAAATGCTTCATTTTTTTTAAATTTTTTCCATTTAGATTTATAAAGTAGGATTAAAATATATACCCCTTAAATTCAAACCTGTTCTGGCAACTTACATTTAAAAGCTCATCTCCTTTAATAAACAGTTCCTCGGTTTTCTCCAAAGGAACCACATAATCCTGTATGATTTGATTGGAAAGGGCCAAGTTGAAGAGCCATTTCATGATAAATCGTTGAAAATGGATATTTACTGGGGCAGCCCAACCCGCAAGGGCCATGAACAATCTGCTCCTACAAACTCCGGGTGTGACATTAGTAGCCAGCCAAAAATATCCTCGAGTGTGTCGATGATAGTAGCCAATTGTTGGGATGTATTCGATATAATTTGGGTCCCCATTTTCAATCAGATTGTTCATCACTTGTTCTGCTTGGATATTGAAAAATCTCTTGTACCATCGATTGACATTATTTATTTTTCCAGAGGATGAAGGCTGATCCACCATGTTGCCAAACATTATCAAGACTTTGTCTTTTGCATATGCAATCCCTTCAACAAAATCGTGGTGGTTGGCTTCATCATTTATAGTTTTTAGGGCTGATTTGATGCTGGACGATAAACGGTATTCAAGTTGGACGAATCTGAATTATAAATGTGGTTATTAAGATTTTAAAAAGGTAGATACTAATAAGATTTCGCTAAAAACCAAAAAAGCATAGAACACTATAATGCTAAATTGCTTTTTAAAGGTTTTTTTGCTGAGCTATTTCGCTTATTTCATTACGCCATCTCTTGGCTGGTGTGTAAACCGCAACGTTATATTTTATCGTCTTTTTGAAAAAATCAAAAAGTTTTTGATGTTTTGCCAGCAAAAAGCAACAAAAAAGGAGCTAAAATGCTGGTTTGGTCGAACTCTGATACTAACTTTTTGGCTGGGATGAGTCTGAAAGTGACTGCAGTTAAAAATCCAATGGTTCCATAAGATCCCGGAATTGCATAAAATAGTTCGGGGTCATTATCCTGATAGAAGGAAATTGAACATTGCTTAGTAAAACTTTTTTTGTATACTATTAAAACAATTAAATTAATATTCATGTATTACATTGGAACAGGTGACTATTTCTCCAGATGGCAGCACAACTTCGTAAGACAATGCTGTATTGTAAAACATTGAATGTTTGTGGCTGCTCGTTTCTACACCCGCACCCGCAATTAGTCCACCTGAAAATAGGTTTCGGTTAGGTTTTTGCTCTTTTTGATTTAATTAAAAAAATCGTATAGATTGAAGAAGAGATATATAGAGATAGATGTTCATTCAGGAATATATTTTTGAATATCCCACTTACCGACAGTTAGGGAATCCAATTCGGGTACAACGGGTATTGTCCATCCTTTAGGAACTAAAATTCGGGAAAGTTGACCCATGCACATCCCTGGCTCAACTGTTAAGCTCTGGAAAAAGATATTATTTATATTAGTGGTTACCGGTTGTGTGAAAACGGCCCAGCCAAAATTTAGTTTAACTGTGCTATGATTGTACCGTGAAAATTTTTTCAAGATCAAATTTTTTTGATGTTATTCGATCCAAAATCACATTTTTTGCAATAGCATAAACGGTTAGCCAACTTAAAATACCTGATTTTTTGTATCGATTTCAACGACATCATTAAGATTCCCAAGCTCCACTTGATGGTAGTTTGATTTATCCACTTTATTTAGCGAAATGCTTTTCCATCCTGGTCGAGCTGAACAAAGTTTCCGTTTTCGGTCTCCATCCACCCAAATTTTGACTTGTTTTGCAACAGCTTCAACTTTTTCCTTGTGCTCTTTTTTGCTACACTTCCAGCCAAAAATGCTGTGCATCACAATATAATTGTAAAGTGCGTTTAACAAACCAACTGGAATCAACAAAATTGCAATGCATATGGTAACTACACAAATTTGGAAAAAACTGTTCATGATTAAAATTTCTAGAATTTGTTCTCTTTCTCTTACAGTCCCTTGTGAGCAACTGAAGCAAACAAAATTTGTTCTAGACATTTTGCTTACGAAGAAGTTAATTTATGATTTTCTCACAGATACAATATCAATCATTGAATCTTTGAAAAACCGCATTCAAGTTTTCCTTAATCAATTCCAAAAAAATAATTGAATGACGCGTTAATTTTGGTGATTTCTACCTTTGTTATTTGTTTCACGTAAAATGACTCAATAAAATTCTACAAATTTTATCTTAAATATAAATTTATATGTGTGCGATAAAATGCAAAATATTTCAATTCAAAATTTCAATTATTTTTTTTGAATTGATTGAGAAAAGGTGGCATGATATTTCTTTACGATTCAATACGAATGAAGCAATAACGCAATAATTCCCAGCAAATCAAGTTAAAATCGGCCTTCGAGTACATTTTTAATTAGCTAAATCTATGTTCAGTGATTAATTATTATATAATACCGTGTAATATTCTGTAAATAATTGAATCAACATATTATACAGTACCTAGGTAGTATAAAAATTTGTTTGGATAATTGGAAAACGGGTGTAAGAGTGTTGCGAAATACGTAAATAATGTATTCTAAACTCAAAATTTTATAAAAACATGTTTGGCAGCATATTTTGGTTTCTTAAAAAGTTGTATTTTGATTAAAAATATGAAAAAAAGATTTCCTGCCAAATGACAAAATGTTCAAACACATCAAATTTATCACTAGAGAATTAGTCATTTATTATGTAGCGGAGCTACATTATGTGAACGTATTGTCCGTCCGTCTGTCTGTCTGTCTGTCAGCACGATAACTTTTGACCAAAGCGTCATAAACGTATGAAACTTTGCACACACGTCATTGAGGTCAAAATAAAG
>JAQIXN010002158.1:0-12994 GCA_034698145.1 Proisotoma minuta
TGTCCCAATTAAACAAAAAACAATAAAAAAGGTTTAGCTTACTTCTTTCTGGCGGGGGCGGCGGCGGCGGCGGTGGTGTCGGTGGCGGTGGGTCAAAAACTTCGACCGCGTTATTCTCATCTAGGGCCCTCAGTTTTGGTTTTGTTAACAACTTCCAAAATGAATTTTCTCGTTTCCCATCACCCCGTCCTCGTCCACGTCCACCCCCCTCGCCCCCCTCATCGTTATTATTATCCATTGAATCAATATAAAAAGCCCAAGTTCAAGGTCAAAAATTTTAAAAATACTTAAAAACGATAAAATTGAAGTGAAACGTTTAGGTGCCTAAATGCAAGTGATAATAATATGTTTTGTAGTAAAATTGGACCCTGAACTTGAAATAATTTATGCAGGTACGAACTAAAGTAATTTCCATTCGTTATTATTCAACAAACAATTCCTTGCTACATATCTATGCAAAGCGAGAGATAAGCACAAAATCCTTGTTGTATAAAAGAAATGCATATTTAATTGAACATAAAAACTCAAAATATCTTGCAAAATGGGCTTCGTCTTCTGTTCTTTTGTTTCATGATGGAGCGGACAGCCTCAACAAAGACGTCGTCAAGTCCCTCCCGAGTTTTGGCACTACAAAGAAAGAATCCGTTTGCTTTCAGCTTGGATTTTAACTTTTTCCCTTCAGCCTCAGATATTAGGTCTTTTGGGTCTGTTTCCCCTCTCAAATCGTTCTTTGTCCCTGAGAATTGAGAAACAACAACAATGGAATTTGAATGATTTTATACATTTATTTATAAATATTATTAGCATATAAATATTAACAATACCAACGAGGAGGGTGGATGCTTTAGGACAGTAATGCCTCGTCTCTGGCATCCACATTTGTTCCACGTTTGCAAACGAGTTCCGGTTGTTTATGGCGTAGCAGATTATGAAACAATCCGTTTTAGGATATGAAAGGGGACGGAGTTTGGAGTAGCCTTCTTGTCCTAAAGAAAGAACATTAAAATTATTCCATTTGGTTGTCAATAAGCTCGAGAGTTTGAATGACGTTTTCATATTATGCATAATTTCATGATATTTTAATACAAAAAGCTTCTATTGATTTTAGACATTTTAGAAATGATAGTTCATGTGACATTTAGGGTCAGACACTTAACTGCCGTGTCCCACAAAGTGATGCTAAAGTCAACGCCATCAACACGCATCGTTTTGGAATAGTTGTCGAACCTTTGAAATTTAAAGAAGTGAAATAAATCATTTTTTTTCAGATTTTTGAACAAGTCTAAAAACTTACACTGTAGGGATGTACTCTTCCGGAAATGAATTTTGGGCATAGGAAATTAATAGACATGTCTTGCCCACGGTCCCATCTCCGACCACAGTTATCTACCAGACTTATTTATTTAGAAACAGACAGATAGACAAAGGGAAATACGGCTTCAATCTTTATATATGTACCTTTATGGGTCGAAGGGATTCGGGACCTCCAGCGGTACTTGATCGGCTTCGAACACTCATTTTTTTACCCTCCGCCCTAATTATTTAACTAATTGATGAACAAATAACCCAATTTATTTCGGAGCAACAGCTTCACGCAAGACCGGATGTCGGCAAATAGTCTAGTTAATGCAGCAGAGATATGTTTTAATTACAGTCTATTTATTCAATTATTCACTTTTCAGAAATAGAGATTTATTGTTGCTTGTTTAAATTAGTAATTGCGACTAGAAAAAATATTTACGATTATTAAATGACGCACCTGGAAGGAATTTTATAAACAATGCTATTAAATATTTTTGTAAACAAAAGCTATTCAAAGAATTCAACTCACTGAACTAACTATTGATATTTAAAGTTTAACTTTGAATGGCATAATAATGACGAATCTCAAATCCTTATCAGCAAACAAAAGATAAGTAAAATAAAGCAAATCTTTAGCCAGGAACTTGATTTTGATTTTCCGTGATGCAACTGCAGCCACACCCACTAGGACATAATTTCTTGGTCCTAAACCATTCTAACAAATGTTTGGCGTGGCCTCCGTGACCGCAAAGGGGGCAAAATGTACAGAGTCCTGCAATTTAATAGAAAAGTTAGATTATCAAAATATATTTTTATATATATAAAAGAAGAATTACAAATACCTCTGGCTGGCGTATGACAAATTGAACAAATTGATACAATTCGTCTACACTTGGTACAATTTGGCCCCTTGCTGTTTTGCCCACAATATTTACAATTTAGGCTAAAATCCACGCCCAATCTCGTAATTGTGTTGGATTCTGATATTTCAGTAAGATTTTTAAGCACTTCAGCCCTTTGTTGTAACAAGCCCCAACGATACAAGAGTTCAGCGTAGGATTTCTTGTAGCGGTCGTAAAATGGGTGAAGATTTGCGTCCAACAACACGCCCCTTGAGGAAGGAATTAGTGATTTTGCTATTTGCACTTGAAGGAGGGAAGCTAGCTTGAAATTTCCGTTATCATTATTTATGTTATTGCTGCTGTTGTCTCCATTTTTATTGCTTCCAGAAATTTTGGTCAAGTGTCCATTTTCAGAAATCACAGAGTGTCGATGCCCATGTCCCCCAGGGACAGACTGGCGACTGTGACTGCGCACTGGCTGACTTCCGGCCTTCGGTCCTATGCTGTTGTGTATGGCACTATTGCTGGGGGCGTGATGACTATTTTGTTGGGCTATTTGTATCCCGGCCACACTTGAGTAGCTTGAGTTTGCAGGGTTATGACTTTGTCCTTGGGATGCGAGCTCTGAATGAAGAATTTGAGCTTTGATATCATCCAAAGAATCTGACCAAGAGTTTGAACGCTGCTGGCGAAAAAACGTTTCTGCTGTTACAGGATTTATCATCAGACCATGTCCGTGTGATAACGTGTCCGATCCGTGAACTGTATGATATGGCGAACCAACTCCCTAATTAATGAAACAATATATTAGCAAAATATTTTTAAAAAATCAGGCAAAAAATTACAAAACTATTAATAAGCGTAGATCATCCAATTTTCATGCACATAAATTAGTAAAACATGCTTATAAGCTTTTCATGCTCAAACAAAATGGACACGACCACGAATAAAACAGCAAACTCAAGTGGACAAGTTACTTCATTCGTAAATTCGGGAAAAAAATAAAATCAAAACTTCCTCTCAACAATGACTCATTCGCTAACCTTTGTCCACCATTTAGGAACGGAGAGGCGCTGTGGGGGAAATTACAAATATAGACACATTTAATAAAACATTTTTTTCACATCTTTTCAAAATCTGTGCCAATTCCATAAATGACTTTGCATAATGTAAGCTTTTTTACAGCTTTTTAAAGCTTTTTTTTTAGCTATTCACAATTCTTTCTTCTTTTTTAAATTTTGTTTAAAAAAAATATTTAAACTTACTGGAACTGTCTGCCGATGTCCACTTTTATACTCTTGCTCATTCCCTGTCATTCCATTCGGACCTAAACTATTGCCACAGCTCGCCCTAGGGCTAGGTAAATCTTCGTGAGAGGTGCAAAGACAGGCCATTGCAGCCGCTGTTTGGACATCCCCATATTTAGCAGAGTGGGTTATCATGGAATGCAACAGTTCTGCGCCGAGGGGATGATAAGCCAACCAGTTTTCTTCTTCTTCTTCTACCCTATCATCGTGATGCAGATCTTCTATTCGCGTAGTGTCTAGATGGACCCCGTTTTCACTTTCTTTTAGCTGTTGAGGAGTAAATCGGGAGATTATTGAGCAAGCAGCCCAAACCTGACTTGCATGTGCTGATTTTTGACCGTTAGCGACTTGAGAATTGTGGTCACAAGCAATAGCTCGTTGTAGAGGAGAGGTGATGATGTGCTGATAGCCCTCGGCCAATTTGAGATTAAAGGGGAGAAGGGGAGAGACGTCGAAAAGAGTTACAAGCCCTGCTCGCTTCTTTTCTCTGCGTTGATGCGTCCTACGATGTCTCTGATAAAAATATTTTTCATGATTTTCTTCTTGAGAATTTTTAATTATTTTTATGATCTTACAATATCGTCATTTTCAATAGCCACTTGATTAAGATAAGGTCCAAGAGCGGAGAGCGCCCGTGGCGTCCCTGCATCAGAGTTACTTTTGACACGTTTGAGATAAGAAGGACGTCCGAAACAGACAAGCATTCCTACTGCGCAAAAACGAGCTCCGGAAGTTCGTGGAAATGGAACGTTTGAGACCCCACGAACATTTGGGAAGTATCCTTGTTCAATGTCCTCTAGCGTTTTAATAGAATTCATTATGTGAGAAAATTGTTCCACGCATTTTCCAAGGCACTGTTCGCTCTTTTTTGATAGTTGCTGCGCGACATTTTTCAAGCTCTACAAAAACAAAACGTTGTATAATAATATATAATTTTGACACAATTATTATTGTGTACCTTCACAACATGATTTTTATCCACTTCACTGCTAGCATTCGTCACAAGAAAAGTCGGAGGGGCTGAAGGGTAGCCTGTTGGAAACGACGCCAAAATCCCTGCCGTTACACCTCTACCCTTGGACTCTGTACTTGACAATTTAGATGTCCAACTAAATCGCAAGAGACCTTTATCAAGTTCAACTTGATCGAAATTAATATTGTCTGGCTTTTCACTCTCGACTTTTTCATATTCCACACGGAGAAAGTCCCTTCTATTTAAGGGAGAAGGGGATGAGGACTTGCGACTTCTACGCTCTAAAGTGGAAGCTCTTTTGTTTTTGAGAACTGCTGAAGATGAATTTGGGGTGGATGAGCTTGTGGGGCTAGGGGGAGGAGAATCTTCCTCTGTCAGTTCTACCCCGGCTTCATCAACCTCTTCCAGGTCTAAAAGGGAAGATTCTTCAGCAGAATTGGACATTGTGGAAGGCAGACCTGCTGTTTCGTCTCCCCCACAAAGTTGGACGATTTCTCTAGGCAATGACCAAATCCTTAGAGTTTGATCTCTTGACCAGGTAATAAGGTCATAGTTTGATGTCTTTCTCCAAGCAAATTCTATGATATCGTAGGCTTGGAATGTAAAAATTGGAGAGGCAAAACGTTTCCAGTCCCAGAGAGATAAAAGACCCGAATCTCGTCGAAGAATTGGCACGCATTGAGTTACCACACCACGTCCAAATGGCTAAAAAGAATAATGCAATTAAAGATAGTTGCACAAATTTTGTTATATTATAATTGGTGTAACATACAGCAGGTCTAGCTCTCCAAACGGGGGCGGTGAGGGATAAAATTGGACCTTTGGCTTTGTTTGGGGTTTCTGCAGACAATTTAGAAAACTTGACTGTGCAATCTTGAGCAGCTGTTATGACCGTGTCGCTATTTGCCCATTCTAATCCATTAATTTTAGAAGCATGAGCAGCAATAAACTCGGACGGTGAATTTGGTTTCCGCAAATCCCATATTTTGACATGCCCCCCGTCACAAGACGCAAGAACATCCTCCGATTGTCGATTCCACCGAACTTGAGATGCTCCATCGAGGGCTGAAAGTGAAAATTGCGGCTTGTCCGCATTCCCACTGTTCCGATTTCGAATGTCCCAAATGTGGACGAATGAGTCGAAGGAGGACGTGGCCAAAAGGGAAGGATGAAGGGAACACCAGTCCAAGTCTGTTATGACGCGAGTGTGGCCTTTTAGTCTTATGCTGCATTTTAGCTCTGAGGAATCATTCAGCTCGAAGACGTCGCATCGCTGGCTACTCTATAATTAAAATTAAAATGATAATGACTGTGTATTGTTAAATCATTGTAAGGGCATTTAAATTAATTACGGCAATGGCAATATGCTTGGTCTCATTCGCTTTGGACCATTGTGTATTTGAAATTTCATATTTTCCTCCATAAGGGACTCGAACGACGAGTTTATCCGCGGCCGTCTCTTCAAGACTTATCACTGCCAAATATTTCCTCCCTGCCAGAAGGGCATAGTCCCCATTCTTATCGATTGATAACGTTGTTGCCTGAAAAAAATCAACAAAACATTAAAAATTAAGCAAATGACTTGTTGCTTCTTTTACCTGAAGGTCACGGAACTCGAGGGCAAAGTTCTCACTTCCATATCGATTAGCCATGGACCCTTAAGGCACTTATTCTTACGACTACGACATTAAAATAATTTGTTATTGTTATTGCATTGAGATTGAGAAAGTCTCGTCGTGTCCCAAGTTTTCAACCTCAATTCCCTCTCAAACTGAAGAGTTTGCCGACTTTGTCGTTCGTCGGCAAGAAAATTTTAAAACTAATTGTTCAACTAATTAATAGTTATTTAAGATGGAGCAGGGCTTCAGGGAAGTGGTCATTGACCAGCCCTTCACCGGAAAATGGCTGGAGGTGGACATGAATTTGGGTAAGTATATGAAATTGTAAAATTACAATAATTGTAGTTTTAATTGTTGTTGTTTAATTGTTAAACAGGAGGAGGTCACAGTACTTTTCAGGGGACAAAATTTTCCGACTTTGCTGGTGGATTTTCTTATCGTTCATCTGGAGGAAAGGCTATCGTTCAAAATAGATCTATCTACTGGTATTTTTTCTTTTAAAAACTGCATTAATATGAAATTAATAATTGTATTGTTTTAAAACAATTATAGGCGGACACTTAATGACACGCTGGAGTTGACAGAGTTGTCCATGGACTTTAACCTCAATGACAACCAAGTGCGATATATTTTCCAAGGTTCTCCAATCGTTGGACCGATTGCAATTCAAGAAACGGAAGGAAACATTATCATCCTCGTGGCCACTGTGACGTCCGTCAATAAATTTGTTTTCATCCATCCAAAGCGACTCGTAGATCTCGCCCCAGTGGACAAAAACAGTGGAGGAACGGCCAAAGCCTCGATTTTTCATCAGATTTGCAACAAACCCCAGAGTAATTTCCGAAGTTTTAATTTGTACGATAATGCAGTCAACATCCCCGTTCCCTTGAGTGCCACTGCCCACTTCTTTGAACGTAGGCAAAACTATGGCCACAACAGTCCGTCAGGAGAGTGTCTCTTTGCCTTTTCATTTGACAACGGGAGGGTCCATGTCTATAAAATTAGTCGGGATGATGTTCTACTCATGTATGACCTCAGACAGGCAAATCTTTTCACAAGACTTCTTTCAGGAATCACAATTCTCACGTAAATGAACAAAAATAATAATACTCCAATAAAGCATAAAAACATTTTATATAATTTTAATTTTAGTCGAACTCCAACAATCACAACGGATGCAGTAATTGGGCTAAATTTCTTTTCCTGGAGGTCTGAGAGAGATAAATGTATTCAACTGGTGACACTTGCAATGAATGGCCACCTTACTCTTTGGTCTTGTGATGATTTTGACGCTTTTACTGAATGGAGTTCTTTCCATTTTGGAGTTGTTGATAGTCGTTTCGCCATCAATAATTACACAGATTCCTGTATGCTTCTTCGAAAATCAGAAGATCGAGGGCCCAATGGTCTTCCAAACTTTGCTGTCTACATCCCTGGAGATGGATTCCGGGTTTATAGAGTGATAAAAGCCCCTGCCTCATTGTCCACAACGGGACAGGCCAAGTTCACCCTTCAGTTATTGGTTCGAGTGGATTTTAAACATCGAGAACTGATGGATTTTTCCTTCACATCCGAATATCTGTTTACATTGGTCAACAATCCAGAAGAGGAAACAGAATGGGAGATTCAATCTTACAAATTCGATGAGACTAAAAGCCCCATATTTCAAGCCGTCCTGCTTGAGCCTCTCCCATTTCCTGATGTGGAACTATCTCCAATTTACGCCGAGCCAAAAGAGTTTTATATGGACATTATCTTCAACAAGTGCTCGTTCTCTGCTCAAACAATTACAAAAGCTCTAACAATGTTCCGAAAAGAGGAGGACGAGGCACTCAAAGATCGGGATTGGGAATCACTTCGAATTACAGCCATGAATATTCTCGATCGAGAAATTGCACTAGAGACTTCAAATTCCGAGTTTGAAATTTCGGATGAGGAATACACCGAACTAAGTCTTAAATATTGGCTCATGTTTTACAACAGTTGTGTGGAATATCATATCGTGAGCTATTAATTTTTTTTTCCTGTTGACAATTTGAATTGATGATTATTATATTATTGATTATTTTTATTGCAGCATACTGTGAAGCCACTTGGTCTTTTTTATGAAACTAATACAAAAATGGTCTGCATAGTTAAAAAGAGTCGGATTTCATTCCTTCGACCTTCTTCTTTTCTCGAGACGGCGTATTTTTTCCCAGAATCTCTTGCACTTCCGGATAGTTTAGATTCTGATGAAGGTAATTGTTAATTTAATATTTTTTATCATTTTTAACTCTTAATAATTCTCAAATTAAATATATTTTAGATGAACTTCATTCTCAAATGCAATGGGTTGCTAAATATCTGGATCTAGTTCAAACTCTGGGAGCAATAATGAAAGAGGATCATATTGGAAAAGTCCACAGACGACTACGAAAGTCTCCATCCACTGTTGGAGAAGTTTGCAAAGAAATTGCAGACTTTATCCTGGCCACAGATCCACACTGCCTCTCAATCAACGAGCGTCAACTTGTTCAGTTGATGACTGCCAAAATGCGTGCTCTGGGTCCAATGGCGTCTTTAGGGATGAAGTCAACCCTTGACCTAATTTCCTGCTGGGAAGGGGAAAATCCTTGGGAGGCTTACGATTTGGATGGGGATCTCCTCGTTGCTTCGCCCGATTCCTTCATGGGTTCACGACTAGGAGCTCATCTCACATTCAAGATTTTAAAACAGTTGATGACACATCGATTCACAATTGCTCGAAATTCTATGATACTTCAATACGTCTTGTCTTCCTTTTTTCCCCAGCTAGATGAGGAAGTGGCTGGTTCTTCTACAAACTCGTCTTCTTGGGAAGATCAATGTGGGGAACTCGCAGTGGCATACTATGGTCTTTTAAATCTAGCTGAAGATGTGATTGAATATGTTCCACCCTTCATAAAGTGAGCACTTATTTTTTAAACTTACGTTTTTTATTTATTTTTTGTTTTCTAAATTTTCAGGGAGCGAGGATTTAAAATAGCCAACATACTGCGACTTCAGACTTCGGATCATGTGACCTCTTCTTCCTCATCAGGAGATGATTTCCTGGACCCTTTCTGGCCAACAAAGGCAATGGAGGGATTTTGTCTCTCACAAATGGGCTCTAATTCAATCCGAAGCAGGGTCAATAGAACAAAATCTTTTAGCATTTTGGCACATGCAGAAGCTGCTGCACGCTGCATGTAAATTTAAACTTTCAATATTTAATTTTAAAAAAACATTTCTTTATCAATCACTATATTTAAAAAAAATGCAGATGGACAAACGAGATTAATCCCAAGGCAAATCGTCCCTTTCAAGAATTTTTAATCATTGCCTGTCAATACACTCTATTATACAAATATGCCAATTTTATGATGGATTATTTTAGCACATCCCTTGCAATGAGTAAGGAACACTTTTTCTTTGAAAAATATTCTAAATTCTTAAAAAAAATATTATTTTCTTCCAGAACAATTCTCTCTCGGCCTTGCCAATTTGTGTCTTAACGTGGACGATATTGCTCTCAACTACTTTCAAAATATAAACTTTAAAGAAGCCTTGCGGGATGATTATTTTTGCCTCCGTGTCCTTCAGCTTCCACCGACGGGGCCTCAATCAACTTCAATTTCTCTATTCAATAGCTACTACGTCCGCGTAATTTCCCTATTTCAAGTTATGGAATGTAACTATGCCGTCCAGCGACTGGCGGAAGACGCCATCAAAGTCGCCGATAGTCCAGCAGAAGAAATTAAAATGTGTTCTCTCGCCTTCAAGTCTGCTCTCGGGCTGGAAAATTATACGGCTGCCTATGATTACATTTTAAAGGTGACTTTTTTTACTTAAAATAATCAAAGTATTATTTTAATTTGCATTATTGCAGATGCCAAGCAGAGGTCCTGATTCCACAGAGAAAAATGCCTCACTGCGAATGCTAATCAGTAAGATTTTGCAGGAGGGAGAACTAGATGTGTTGATAACTCTCAACATGAACGACGACTTTAACAACAGCCACAGCGTTCGAGAAAAAGTTGAATCTATTTTATTTTCCCAAGCAAATCTTTCGGATCCTTTAACCCCTAATGGCGTATATCAAATGTTGTATGGCTATCACCTTTGTAAAGCTAATTTCCACAAAGCCGCCGCAATAATGTACTACCGAGCAATGCGCATTGGTGAAAAGGGTTCCGGCAATGACGCCCTTACAGCTCAAAAGAACTGTTATCTCGATGTCTTAACCTGTCTTAATCTCGTGGAGAGGAAAAGTATTCGATTCATCATTCAAAAATCAGGGTTTGGAAAAGATGCAGAATTTTGCTACAACTTTGACGTTGATGAAGCTCAAGGTCCAACCTTGTCAGCAGATAAAAGTCTTGTAATTCGAAGCTATGCCGATGTAGAGCGAGAACTCCAAGTTTTGGTCCAGTTGAGAAAAGTTGAGGATGAGAAACCTGTGAAACCACTTGGTAATTAACTATTATTGTGGATTTTTAAATTTTATTAATGGTACATATATATATATTAAATGATAATGTGTTTTATTAGATTTTCACCGTAGAGCAGGAAAAACTGTTGAGACGTTGGCAATTTGTCATTATTACGACGACGCTATAAAACTGGCGTTGAGTTGGGAATTGGATGTAACTCCAGTTGTCGGATACTTTACAGATGTATGTTGTAATTTGCTATGTAACATTCTTCCAAAGAGTGGTGACCCTGGCTGTTATATAAGATACAACGATACTTCAGGTAGATAATTAATTAAGTTATTAGCTAGTTAAGCTTTATTTATAACTAATTTTACTTTTTTTTATTACAGAGCTGCCAACGACTGAAACTGGCTACACTGAAATCGCATTTCGTCTGTTGCAAAGTTACCTGCTCAAACTAGAACGGCCAAAAGAGTCCTCCCTTCACAAAACTATAACGTTAAAGCTGTTGGCAGCTGACGTTGAGCTTCCCCAGTGGCTCGTCGCCTCCTACAAAAAGGTCAACAGCGCCCAGCTTCTCCGCTGCTATACAAAATTCGGAGAATGGGAAAAGGCCACGGCTTTAGCCCTAAAACTGATGGATGCCAGTCTAGGACGGTTGAAGAGCGATGAGTTTGATCCAACGATTAAGAAAATATCTTCATACGAGTCCGTAGAACCCGTGCTTCCCTTTCACGACATAAACGTGCTAGCGAACGAAATGAAATTCAGATCTATGGAATATCCTCTTCTTAAAGATGTAATTCCTCATTTATTCATTCAAACAATTTTAATTGCTTAATAACAATATTTGTTTTGTTAATTTCAGTACTATGGGGCCTTAAAGGAGCGTGCCAGCCTTTTCTTTGAGCGTGTGATGGTGTGTACCAATGAAAGGGTTGGTATGTTTGGAATGGAGCATAAATGAAGACTTTTTTAATTATATTTTTCCGTGTTCATTTAATTTAATTTTGTACTTGATATTTCACTTTGAACTTGTTTTTTGAAATAAATGGCGATAATTTTGATAAGCCTTTCAGAAAATTTAAGAAAACTTTACCATCTACCAAAGCGTCTCAATATTTCTTGCCTGTTGCAGTTGCAAGTTTGCAAGTGGGAAAAATCGTTTTCTTCCAAAGTGCAAAGGAATTAATTTTGTTCGTCGTCTATTTTTATTTTTAGGTTTAGGTACAAACCTATACAATTAAAATTGTTACAACTAAATTAAATTAATTATTTTGTTAATAATTGTTGCAGAGTTATAATGTCGCGAAACACGACGCCCTCAATCCTCTCCTCCCTCACGGCGTACGACAACGATTCCTCGGAAGCGGAAGAAGAGGGTGACGAAGAAAATCATGAGAGTGGGGGTGGACAAGTGACGTTGATGTTGCCACCCCCTTCGAGTGCTCCCCAGTCACGGGAGCCTTCCCCACAACCCCCACAAGATCAAGCTCAAGCTCCAAAGTCATCCCTTGTCCACCAACATTACACAGAAGACGAGGAAAATTTCGAATTTCAACGAGCTGTAGAAGATGAAGACCATGACGAAGAACAAGAACAAAAGAACGAGGAGGCAGCAGGGGACAAGGAGAATTCAGAAAAAGAACAACAAGATTTCTTTTCTTTGGAACCTGACGAAAACGACCTTCAGCCCGAAGAAAAACGTCGACGTCTTGCCCTAATTCCCCCTGCCCCCAGTGGAACCTGTGCTCCCGAACTAGAAGCAAAATTTGCGAAAATGCTCGCTCTTAAGCAAAAAGGCCGTAATCCAAATGAATTTATCCAAGGGATGAAACTGTTCCGAAATCCAAGTATTTATGAAAAGTTTATCATTTTATGCAACATCGATGAAAACGGCACAAATTTCCCCGAACCCCCGAAATTTGAGTCTAGTTCTTACTACGACCAATTGGCAGAGACGCAGAGGTAGTAAAATTAGTAGCATTTTATTCTGTATTAATTAGCAAATCATAAGAATATTATAATTTTGCTCATTTTCAGAAAAGAGATGGAACGACGATTTAAAGAACGAGAAAAGAAAGCCAAAGAAAATGCGGCCAAGGCGCAAGCTCTGCCTACTGTAATGGGTCAGCCTGGAATTGCGCTGCCTGGCGGAGGCCCCAAAGCACCCTCCACTTACATCAGGGCCTTTGGCAGTCTCGCTTTCAAAAATTAACTCAATGTGATACAAATTTACCATTTAAAAGTTTTTTATGTTGTATAATAAATAAAATGATAAATTAATTTTATTATTGGAAAATTACACTAAAAGTTATATTTATAAGCTCTGCTTTGTCAAACTAAACAAACAAAGAAATACAATTCTACTAAAGTTTATTCGTAATGAGCAAAGATGTTCAAGTACGTGTTTTCAGTGAAAACTTTTCACTCCCTTTCACATAGGAAAATTTGGCATGTTGAAACGAATAAATTATATTTTTGTTTTAAATAATACCTTAGGGCTCAAATGACG
>JAQIXN010002159.1:0-12988 GCA_034698145.1 Proisotoma minuta
AAAAGCGGCTGGTTTCGTGCGGCAGTTCAGCATAGATATGTATTGCCGCACGAAACCAGCAAAGCTCACCAACTAATACTAATACTGTAGTAGAGTAGTATAATTTGAGGGTATTTAATAATTCGGTGCGAGTTTAGCAGCAAAAGCACAGTGAGTGGTCCTTTTAATAGATCCTATGCATTTATTAATTTCCATCCATAAAAACTAAACTGATTAATACAACGGCATATGTAAATCACCCGATATTTATGATACTAAAATTGAAAAGAGTCACAACAAAGTTCCATTAATTTTTCCAAGACTTCAAAGTTCCAGTGCGATACTAATTGTGGAGATGGGATTAAAAGAAATGCGGCATGATGATAAAAAGGTGTAAAAATGTGGATGCTGGGCATTGTTCCCTGCTGACCGTCTGCCAGGATAATTAAGGATGGACTCACCTCAAGATAATTACTTTTCCCCCACCGCCTCTCTGCATAATGAGCATAACGCACAACTTCCTATCTTATCCTAAAAGTCAATATAGAATATACATGCATTGGTGTAGAGTTCTGAAATTTGAAGTCATTATGCATTCAGTCGTTGGTAGAGAGTCTAAATCAAGGAGGTCTGTTTCCAAGCCGGGAGTTGGGAAGAAATCTCTCAAAACTTTCTCCAAATTATTTGTGAGTAGCTCCGAAGCTTTCTTTCTCCTTCCAATTAACAACGCGTTGTCCTTTGCGTCATGTTTTAGTATGTCAATTTCAAATAAGGTGAAGAGCTTCTTTGAGGCAGTGATGAAGCCCAGTCCGGCGGCCATCTCCCAGGCCATCAAGGTCCAAACCTCCAAAATACAACTCTGATGCAATACTCACAATTCATTTTTACAGACTCTGAATTTGAAGCCTCATTCTCCCCTCATTAAGTTCCGTAAGGGATCAGGTAAGTTAAGAAAAAGACACCGGATGGATATCCTTTAAACAAACAAGTAATGCCGTTAAGTTACAGGTCAAGCTGGAGGTCATGGATCTGCCCCACATTCTGCCCCTTTGGGAGCAGTTGGAGCGGCGACACAACGGAGTGCGCCCACGACGCCTCTGAAACCAAACCAGTCGTACCAACTTCCTGTTCTTGAGGATTGGCAACTCCCCATGAAATATAGGCGACGACCAATTGATCAAGAGGAAATAGATTTTATAAATGTATGCGACTCAAAATATTTTTTTTAAAATTATTACTGAAAGTTGAAAAGTATTGATTTATTTACAGAGAGGAGGTCCTGACAAATTTTAATTGCGCATAATTTATAGAATACAGCATACCAAAGAAAGCTAACACTGAATGAGAATTCTTCGTAGTCAAATTTAGAAGAACGTTATGACATAATCGACGAACATGAAGAAGCGGGGCACGAGAAAAAGTGTAAATTATTTGTACGAAAGGTAGCCACCTACTTAATTAACTTATTCAAATTGAGTTGTTACGCTAAAATCCTTCCCTTCCAAATTATTGTTTGAAAATACAAATTGAAAAAATGTAAAAACTTTGTGACGACCGAGTTTGATAGGATTTAATTGTTCTACTCCCAGGAGATGAGACAAAAGCCTGGACCATTCACTGGTTCAACATTATAACCTCGTTTTAATAACCGACATCTATGTTCCTCAAGACGGCGTCCTGCTTCTTTTGTATCATTTACGTTGGCATTTGACCAAAGTCGTTCTGCTGGTAATGCTGCTCGGGGCCACAGGCGAGGAATTAAATTAGTACTATCAACGTATTCACTCCACATGGCAGCCCCTCCCCCAAGAATTAACCTCTTTTGACGTTCATTACCAGGAAAATCAAGTGGGTCACAAGAGTAAAATTTTTCCCAGTCAATTCCTGCAATGAAAGTTAATTTTCATAACGTATTTACGATACGTGAAAATCATAGGAACGCATAATTTGGTTGGGTAGTTTATAAAATAGATGAATTTATAAAATTAGATTTGTCACAAACCATACGAAATATAGTTCAGGTACCAACAGGCGTACGTCAGAGCTCGATAGCCAGCCTTGGTCACATTAAATAGTTCTTGAGAAATATGCTCATTTTTCCAGACGTGAACAATTGTATTATTTGCCAAAGATACTCCTCGATCGAATACTTCTTGCCATACCAAATAAGAGTTGTTTCGGGGAAAACTTTGAACAATGTCAATTAGTTGCTGCATGTAATATCCTTCAAGCTCGCTGTATTCCGTGTAATTCATTTTCTCCATAAACAAATTTACTTCCGGGTTGCTTTCCCTATTTACGCATAAATATTTGCTAGAATGTATACTTAATTGTTTGTTTGATTGATAATATGCATTTACCAGCATTGGTGGTCAACTTCATCACCGCCTAAATGCAAATACTTGTCAGGAAAAACGGCAGCTATTTCCTGGAAAAATGATCTTAAAAAATCAAAGTTGTCTGGATTTGTGGGGTCGACAGGTCCGAATTTCCCGTCGGGATTTTCTTCTTTGTCGAAACATTCGGTTAAAAGCCCAGGGACTCCAGGGCCCCACGAGAGTGTATGTCCTGGAAATTCAATAATTTATTCCACCCATGTAAAACAAAATGAAATTATTCTATATATACCTGGAGAATCGAATTCAGATACCACGCGAATTCCTCGGACTCTAGCATATTCGATAATCTCAGCAATATCTTGTTGGGTGTAAACATGAGTGTACGGATGATATGCTCCTTTGTTGCTACAAATTACAACTCGTTAAAAATTGCAAGCACAAATGCATGTTGTATAAAAAATACCTTATGGCTGGAAACGAAATACTTTGATATGGAAAAGACTGATCATCAACAATATGCCAGTGAAAGACATTCTATACAATTTCATAATATTGTTAAAAAAAATATTTCAAATTGAATTTTGCACATTTAATTTTGAGATAGTTTACCATTTTATTCATGGCCATCAAATCCAAATTTTGAAGAATCACCTTCTTTGACAGAAAATGCCTTGATGTGTCCAGGAGAATTGCTCGGAATGGAAATCGAGGGTAGTCAACAATCAAAATATTTTTTATTTGGAGCTGAAAAAGAGAATGTTTACAATAATTATTCTTCAATAACCTTCAATTGATTTCGTACTGCGGTGAAATCATCGGTAGGATGCAGAAGTTGTACAAATGTTTCCAACCCTCTTAGTAGACCCCAGTTTGTGGTAGCCGTCAGAAATCCACCTTTTGGAAAGTCAGGAGTGTTTATTTTCAACTCATCTGCAATCAATTTGTTGTTATTTCATAGTCAAACTTATTGATTACTTATTTAAATTAATTACATGATTCATCCATTTCATCATGAGGGATTTGTTCACATGGGTTTAGGAGATCGACTCTCAAACTATCCAAATATCCATCAAATTCTTTTTTTGCTTTCCATGTTTTATTGGAAAAATTTGTATCGTCTGTCCTTCTCACTCTTTGAATCACTTTGTTGTGGAAATTGGAATTGAAAATTATGGAATAGTAACGTTTCAACGCTTGTTCTAAAATGTCACAATTATGACGGGTAGTCTACAAAAAATTTAAAAGATGACAAGATTGGAATACTAATAGAATGCAAATTATATACTTCAAATCGGAATAGAGCTGGTCTGACGACCATGAATTGTTGTCCATAAGTGGCCATCAATTGAGGCTTTGGCCAGGGTTGCCCAATCGTTGGCGTCACTTCGGACCCAATAATTTGCACATTTTTCTGCCTCCCAAATTGAGAACTACCCCCAAAGACATGTGGGGTAAGAAACACCACAATTAAAATTATTGCTCGCATTTTAACTTAATGGGAAATAGTCCAGTCAACTTTTGCTCTGGCAGTAACAAAATCAATTATGTATGCAAACCAACTTATATGAACTCCTTTTATAGACCTTTTTCTAATACTGAATGAAATAAATATTTAGCGTGAGTGATGGTTCTTTATTTATGCATAAAACTTTTAATCTCACACACACACATTTATTTAAGTTACATTTTAAACCATGTTTTATGAGTATAAAAATTTATATTGGGATACAATTTTATTTATGATTTTCATAGACCCATCATCAGAAATTTATATAAGTTTATATAGCTTTTCAAACATTTTAAATTCTACCATTTCAAAACTGCTCTTCTGTCTCTATAAACTTCTAACTCGATTATTAAAATTGGCCCCTTTAGGGCTTGTTCTGATATGGTGATGAGGAAATATGGGGTCAAGCCGTTTGGACGCTATCGTGCTTCGGAGAGATCACATCAGACCTGGGTCGGGCTAAAAATATAATTTATTGATACAAAACAAATCGAATACGATTACACTTTGATTAATGTCAACTCCTGGAAAACGTCACTTTTGCTAACAATTTTATATCCCAACTTTTCGAACATTGTAATACTCGAGTGGTTATCTTGTTTAACTTTTGCGATGTATTTTGTCTTCGCCAATTTGTCTGTGCCTATTTTGTAAAAAAGGAAATACATACATCATTTTTAACTTGAAAATAAATTATATATGCAGATGTACCAAAGTCCATCATTAGTTGAAGGGCTTCCGTTGCGAATCCTTTTCTTCTGGCCCTAACTTCTGCAATCATTATTTCTATCTCTGCAGCTGCAGTGTCGTCTGGGTCCACGTTCAGAAACAGATTTGTGTCCCCAATCATGCTATCTTCTGCAGATTTTGATTTAGCATACTCCTCTCTGTCCAATATGATGAACGTGCATTCTATATTTTAAGTCGCAAATTACAAATCTAAATATTATTTGTGGCCAAAGATGACCATGTAGTGACTATCTTAAGGTATCTTACTGTCTGCGTCATTTTCCCAAGTTTGTTGCATGTCGAATTCTTGTTGAAGGCTAAGCCGCTCAGATCCCGTCAATCTCAGAATTTCAGGGTCTCCCATCCACTTGTGGTACTTTGGAACATGCTCCCTCAAATAAGGGACCAGCACTATTCTAGACCCAAATATTTCCAATCCCTCAGAATGTTTCATACCTTTATTTTTACAATTTTTTCAGGAAACATCAGGAAGGAAAGCAGTATTTTTCACTTCATGAGAGCGGGGCAACGTAGGTTTTCCCTGGAAGAATTTCGTTGAAAAACAAGGCCAGAAATAAATCCAAATTTAATTGCAATTTGCAGGAAATATCTTTTGCGGTAGGTCGGTGTTTGGTTAGGTCACAATGGGACGAAGGAGCGCTAAAGCTACCAAAAGGTAATCATAATATTTCCAGATAAATGTCAACTCTTATTGACTTATCTTTAATTATTGTAATTTCAGTGGGAAGTTTATGAACCCCACGGACCAGGCGCGGAAAGAAGCACGGAAAAAAGAGTTAAAGAAGAACAAGAAACAGCGACAACTTGTCCGTACCGCAGTGCTAAAGAACAAAGACCCTGCAATTATCATCAAGGAACTCGACAAATTGGACGAAGTTGAATATAATCCACTCGAACCTCCAGCATTAGCGGAAAAAGTCCTCAAGGACAAGAGGAAAAAATTAAAAGAGACGCTGGACCGTGTCATGAAACTTTATGTGAGATATTGTGCAAAATATATTGATTATAATTTGGAAGTTTTGACGAATGAGGACTTTTTGTTCAAATAATTTTATTTGCCTATATATTTCAGCAGAATTTCTCTACCATCATCAGGGCATAGATTAATAAATATTGAAAGCTATCATTACAATAATTTTTGAAAGAAAATGTTATCAAAAGTCCTTGGAGACTAAGGTGCCTTGATGTGAGGAAGTATAACGGTTGATAGAATGGGATTGATTTTGCGTCCCTGATTAGAATTCATTGCAAATGATGCAGATTTCATGATGTAGAGACTTTCTTTGTATTTCCTAAAGTGGTAACGGGTTTCTCTCTCAATTAATTTGAAAGAGTCCTTATCAATTTCGTGACCCGGATTTTCAGCAACATGTAAAGCTATTGTAAAATATATTGAGTCGATATATATTTAATATTATATGTATAATTAATTATTTGACCATTTTTCCCTGCAGCAAAAGGAAAACCCGACATATTGGAGTGAACTGAGGAGAATTGAAACGGACTACGAACGACGAAGATTTCATCGGATTCAATATTTCGAAGCTGTAAAACAAGCGGAGGGGGTGAGCAATGTTGACGATATTCCACTCCCAGATCTTCCAGCCCCACCGGATGGATCAGATTCTGCGATTGGAGACATTCCACTTCCATCCGATGGATTTATGGGAATTCCAACGCCAGCCACTTCATCTTCAGCCCCCACAGTTGAAGTCCAAAGTATATTAAAGAAAGCGCCCATGTTGGTTGTGGCACCAGGGACCCCAACATTTGAAGGGCGAGACCCTCCTGGCGTTCCTTGTGGCACGCCCCCAGATTTGTTGGAAATGGACGAATTCTCAGATAGTGAGATGGAACTTGAAGCGGAAGTAAAAGCTCCATTGCTCGTTGACAATAAAACAAAGGGGGTCCGATTTTCGGGTATAGAAGAAGAGGACAAGAACAAAAAAGACGACAATGCCATGAGCGAAATGGATAGATTTATGAAAGAAGTATGCATTTAAGAAACAGTATTATTATTTTGAAAAAAAATATTTTAAACGATTAAACGTAATTAATAAATTAGGTTGAAGAAGAATTTACTAATGCTGAGGATGAGGACTTACAACCACCAGGGACAGAAGAAGGCGGATCAACGCTTACTTCTGGAGAAATAGCACAGCCACCAAATTCACTTTTACCTCCAGAAGAAAATGAACACGATGAACAAGAAATGTCCCCATTGGAAGATTCAAATGTAGTTTTAGGTAAACCTGATATAGAGACAGCAACAATATCTTCATCTTCAATGCCACCTCCGCAACAACAATTCTTCCCACATCCTCCCGGAATGAACATAAATCCTGGAAGAATGAGATTTCCACCTCCTCAAATGCCACCAATGATTAGACAAAATTATGGTGGTCCTCCTCCTCCAAGACATAATATGGGGGCTTATATTCCTGGAGGACCTAGATTTAGGCCGCAGCAAAGAAATAATATTTTCTCGGGTGTCCCTCAAATTATGAAATCAGATTCTAAAATTGTGTCTGATTCTATGATTCAAGCCAAACCTCAAATTAGGCAAGTGACATATTTAATGAAACATTATTTTAAAACTTATCAACGTTGTCATTATCATATTAATTTGCAGGAGCCTTAGTGCTGATGTCACCCGATTTGTTCCCACAATTGTTAAGACAAAGAAAGATAACGATTCTGATAAGCCAAAACGCCCAGAGTACCAGATTGGTCAATTACAACAACGGTATAATAGGGAGCCTCAACCACCGAAGCCACCCCAACAGAGTAAAGATGATGCTTATGCTGATTTTATGAAAGAAATGCAAGGTCTCATATAATATTATAAATCGGATTAATTAATTAAGTATTTTAGCTGTTCATTTTTTTTACAAATATTGTACTATGTATTATCGTTGATGTATTATAAAAATCACAAGTTAATAATAATACGATCTAAATACATTTGTATTATGCAGAAAGCTTTACATAATGATTCGCTTGAATGGAATTGGTGCGTTTGGATTTTCTCCTGCTGTTGGGGGCTCAACGCATTCACACTTGTCACACTCCACGCTATTATTGGGTCGAGTCTTATTTGGAGGTAGAGTGTAGCAACAATTTGTGTCTCCACAATTCCATTTCCTATTTGGAAATCCGGTATATTTTTCATTGTCTTGCATCCGATAGCTCCAAGCGTGGGGTTGAGGACCAGTAGTAGGATCATAATTCAAAATTCCATTTCTAGAAGAACCAACTCCAAGTGACATTTTTCCCAATTCTCTTCTAGTGCTTTCTATAATGTCTTGGGCTCTTGGTATTTGTTGAGTTTCTTGAGAAATATCACAGGGATTGTAATATTGCTGAACCTGGCAATCGTTGTCTTCCTCTTCAGCCTCCTGTAGAAATTTTAATCTTATTATACTTCCAGAATATATTGAATATTGAAAAAATATACATTTGCGTCGTCATCTTCTTCGTGATCATTGGTACCTGACCGACCAAAAGTATTGGCGTTAATTTTGGCCGACAACTCAAACTGTTTAAGGGATTCTTTATCAGCTTCAGATATTTCAGGCTCCCGTGTTATTTTACGGTCCGTATCAAAATACCAAATATTCTCGAATGAAGGATTTTTCAGAATATCTTTTTTAGAATCCAGTGAAACTTCAAGCTCGCATCCAAAATATGTATAAACTGGAAAATTTGGTTCAGTGCTCAAATTGTGTCCACTTCCATTGTGCTTCAACAAAAGCTTAGATTTCAACTGCAAAATGAATAGTCTTTTGATAAAATGCATATAAATATTTTTTTTATATTTCTTTAATACACGAATAGGAACTCCAAGACCCAATCGGAGTTTATCTTCTGGGTCCAAGGGATGTGCACACCACAAAGTATCCGCAGTGACTAGATCTGATAATCTAATTTTAGGTTTTCCAGAATGAGTTGCTGCAGAGTGATGCCGAATTCCGGGAGCAGAAAATAGATAAAGCTAGATATATATGTATATAGATAAAGCATTTAAGTAGTAGTTGCAACTAAAGTTTTCTCATTGTTTGGTTATTACTGGAAAGCGTTGAGTGTCGAAAGTTCGAATGCGAAACACATCTCCATAATTTATAACTTGATTTGAGGGTTTTTTAGACTCGCAGGTACCACTTGGGCTAAAAAAAAATAAAAGGCAGAACTATTATTTTTGCAATAATTAAAACAATTTATTGTTTCCCTACTGCTCAATAATAAAAGAATTTCGAACGACGGGAAAGAGTAGCGGTGATGCAGACATGATGCTGTCCGTATTGAGGTACGGGGCTAAATCAACGGCTTCCGGTGGCACAGTTGCACTCAGAGCAAGATGTGTCAATTTGCAATAATTTCGTTTGAATGGATAAACTTGTTGAGCGAGCTTACAACTTGGTCCAGGAGAAACTATTTGTACAATGTCCCCAAAATGCAGGAATCCACTGGGCTTTTCAGTCAATTTAATCTGTGCAAAATATAGTAATTCTTTAGCTCCAAAACAGAAGAAAGACAAAACATTCAATTTTTATGAATATGAATTTACTGGTTTCAGAAGAAGATCCACCATCGTCTGCGTTCGTTGGATTGTCAAATCACCGCATTCTCGTTTCTGAATAAAATCATCTCGCTTCAACTAATCCAAAAAACATAATGGAGTATAATAAGTATATATGGAGTATTCAATCTAGATAATTAGTTATACAAATGCTAATTGATGAATATGCCTACCGTATTTCGAACCGTCTCTTCGTACCAGTTTCCGATATAGGTTTCAGCATTGAACGAAATTTTCCCTGGCTTTATTATATGAGGAAGATCGTCATAATAGGCTTTGTCCATTTTGGCAGCTGGAGTCCTGCACAAAATTAACAGAACTTTACAAGTTTTAACAATAATAAAAATCGTTTCGGGTTCGTTTGTTTCAATATTCGTCAGTGATGAATCATCACCAAGGAACGTCATCTAAAGGGTTCTTTAGATGCATTAGGGTCCATTCAGATGTTTTCATACAAACAAATTATGACCACTTTAACATAATCTGTCGAGAAAAATATTTGATATTTTTTCTGTTTTCATGTAACTCGATATTTACAGCGTGATGGGTTGTCCAGCAAAGCAAAACCTGTTTTCGGCAAAATAAGCCAGCCGTGATGAAGCCATACGAAATACTTACTATACAAAATAGAGTTTATCATATGAACAATTTATTTTTAATTTTTATAAAGAGTAGATAACAATGGAAGAGGAACATCAACCTTTGATATTCGGCAATGGCAAAGAAAAGCATATTAATAATAGGAGATCTCGAATATTCCTGGATACAACCGCAATAGGAATTGTGTAAGCAGCTCAAACAACTAAATATATAGTTATTAGATTATTGAAAACGCTTTAAAAATAATTTTACAGATTATTGATTGCAATGATATCATTGGCTATAATTTCCCTATTGCTCAATCTTCATTTCACATCATATGAAAAAATTGCAGCTGCCAATTCTAGCGATTTGGAAGATCTAATTGATGCTTTGGAAGATGAAAAAACCTCACAATGATTTTTTTTCAGAGGAAATATATTTCAATAAGCTAGTCGTGTTATAGTAATTATGTAGTACTCTGCAATAAATTGATAAACGTAGTCTCAGATAAACAAAGACAAACAAGAGATTTCAGATAATTTGGTCACAGTTATCATGTCATACTATTATACTAACCTCAGTCCCTCAATTCTTTTCTACAAAAATACCGTGTGCTCTTTTTAAGTAAACCTTTACAAATTCAACTTGAAAAATTTCCCTATTTTCTTGCATAATAACCAATATAATGAAATCACAAGCATGGCAAACAAAATTTTGGCAGCATTAATTATAATCCTTATAATATTTTGGATTTTAAATGTGATTTTAAGTGTTTTAGCCGGAGCCACCGAAGACAGTAAGATAATTAAGATAAAGATTGTAAAATTTTGAAGTGTTCAAATCTTTTAAATGTTTTTTTTAGTAATTTTTCAGCACAAAATTGGAGATGTTTCTGCAGACCATTCAATTCAGGTGACGCCAAAAGATTATACATTTATGATTTGGTATGCTATTTACGCCTGGGTTCTCATAGGCTACGTTTTTCGTAAGTCCTTAAAAATTAATCTCAAATCATATTTATAACAACAATAGTTTTTTTAGTAATAGTTGAAACCTTCAAGAGCAGTGTTCAAGTTTTCACAATACCAATCACTGGAGTTTACATTCTCAATTGTGCTTTGTTTACCTCTTGGTTGTTTGTTTGGGATAATCATTTAATGACTGCCGCATCCGCAATTTTATTGTGCCTGATGGGGACCAATTGGATAGGTCTTGGACTGTTTTGCTACAGTTTGCATGAAAATACATCAATTCTCCAGGAAAAGTCTCCCATTGTTTTAAACTGTTACCGATTTCTTCTCCAAAATTCACTGGGGGTTTATACAGCATGGAGCACTATAGCTGCACTAATAAATTTTGGTATTGCCCTCGTTTATGACGGAGAACTAGAAGATGCAAAATCTTCAATTATCGTGTTAGGAATACTGTCAACAATTTTAACAATTTGGATCCCACTTGATGCATTTTTCTTGGACAAGTATTGTCGCTACATGTTAACCCCATTATTCGGTACACCTTATAGTTATACTTTTTTTTTTATATACACTCATTGGGATTAAAAATTGACTAATTGTAATTTTTCGTACAGTTGTTTTGTGGGGACTGTTTGGAATATTTTTTCGACTGGAGAAAGTTGAATATGAAGATGAGACGCCAAAACATTTTACAATTGGATTGATTGGAGTAGTCACAGTTTTGTTAATTGGGAGAGTGACGCTGGCAATTTTCCGAGCCATCAAAATTCCATTGACAAAATAATTTAGTTTTGTAATAATATATTCCCTATTTTACAATACTGGCGTATTTATTGTTAGATTAATAGATAGAAAGTACATAATAAAATCATTGTAAGCCACAACTTAATTGGAAATCACTATAATATAGAGTTAAGGCTTTGGTTAAAAGTGGATTATTGCGTTTTTGCTAATTAATTTGACAGGCACTTATCCATTTACAATTTATAGTACTAAATTTTGCTTGCATAGTCTTTACAGAAAGCCACGTTGGTGTTTTTTGTCTTTGTATTATATTGCTTACGAAATTTTGCATAACTGTAGCAGTAATTGTTATAATAGCAGTATCAAGCTTATTGCAGATGAAATTAATTTGCATAGATGATTTCGTTTGATGTTGAAGATGTTCAATTGTTCAGTCTCATTTTCGTCATTTGCTGGGTTCTCCCCCACCCCCTGCCGCTTTCTTTGCTTGTTTATCTCGAAGAATTTGAGCATCCCTGTAGTCAAAACATTGAGATAAAGCTCGGTGTTGACAAACAGTAAGATTTTTTACCGTTCCCGACGCTGTTCGAGGGTCATGCCTGAATTGGCCCCTTTTTCATCCGCTCCCTTTTTTCTGGCCTGCTCTTGTTGCTTCTTCTGTGCTTTGGCCCGAGCCAAATCGCGTTGATTTCCTCCTAAAAACAGAAATAAACAATTTACTTAAAAAACGGCTTCAATATTCATGACATCTCAACTTACGCGTCATCTTGAACGGTACAGACTAAATTCCCGAGATTATTGCAGAAGTTAGGGGATTAAAGGCACGTTAATTAAACGAGGGTCAGCAAGCAGCTCCCTCCCAAAATGTTTTTACCATACGTCTGCAAAAAATACAAAAAATCAACAAGATTTTGTAAAAAATTGAACAAAGGGGATTGAAAGAGCGCGTCAAACGGAAACGCGCAAATGTTAAAGTCACAAAGATAAATTAGGAGGAGAAAGTGGTTTTAATTTTAACTTTGAAACATTAACTCACCGTTAGGTTTTAGGAGCAATTGACTTGTAATTTATTTGGGGTCACCCAAAATCCAATGAAGTGGGAAATCCTGTTGAAGGAAAGTGCGACAAAAACCGCGAAACTTTTCATTCAAAAACGATTTTGCAGCCAAGGGTTTGTATGCACCGGGGAAAAATTATTAAACTTTGCAGATAAAGTAGGTGAAAAGCAATTATTGGAAGTTTCGCCTTAACGAAGTTGTTTAGAGATTGGCGAAGATGCCCAAAAACAAGGGAGCAGTGGAGGACGGCTCGTCGTCTGATGACTCTGGGCCCACAGACGTAAGCCCCACCATTAACATAATTTGTAATTATGACTCAAGTTTTAATTGAATTAAAACTTTTGTTTTAGAGAAATCCTCCACCACCGGCAAAGAAAGCCAAGACTGAGTCCACTGCAGGAGGGTCCTCATCCAAGGTCAAAGGGAGCCAGGAGCCAAAATGGGCGCTGGACAAGAATAGATTCGTCACAGTCAAT